>ML808453.1:0-42391 GCA_009831015.1 Picea engelmannii
ATGTCTCCGTCGAATCCTCAACCGCATCCACCAAGCGAAAGCCTAACCAGGTTTTGGGTCGGCTGGAGGTTCCCCCTGGCCCTTACGAGAAGAGTTGCCCCGAGCCATGTAGATAAGGGTGGAGAATCAGAGCGCAGAGTGCAGGGGTGAGAATAGAAAGAAGCTATGAAGCAACCGAGAAGCTGATTGTCAAAACCAATAAACTAATGGGGCACCAATCAAAGAATTTAATCCATTCGCTGATTAGACAAATTCCTCCATCCACCGAAGTCAACTCTCTTGCCAAGTGTCGATGACAAGTGAGGCAAGGGCATAGATACATTGACTAGGTGGTCAGGGAAAAAATTAACCGAATTGGTAAACTTCCCCTATTATTTTCTAAGGTCCCTTCAACATGCTTGAGGTGATTCTTGACAATTCGTATGGTTTAATCTTGTAGGGATTTACTTTTGTTTGTGCCCAATCAATGGCTTAATGAATCTTATAACCAATTAAGACGATTTTCCTTCAAGACGTACACCTCCTTAGAACACTTACAAGTAACTAACCTTCTAAACTAATATTTATACTATTTTGAAATAATATCCTAAAAAGACCACCACATAGAACAATCTCTGTTTTTAGCTTTCCTCTAAAACTTTTTAAATTTATATTAATTATATATCAAACATAAGAAAAAACGGATGAAGCCACTAATTCTACTTTTAGCTTTCCTCTTCTAAAACATTTTGACTTTAAATTATTTAATTATATATAAAACAGTCTGACTTTATATTAGTTGATTTTTAACAATGGTTAATAGAAATAAACGACTTGATTGTAGACTTAATTCGATTTTAACACCCTCCACCGCCAAAAAGCAGGCAATGAAAATATATCATAAAAACTGGTTCATGGAAATTATTTTGAAATTATAAAAAATTTAAATAATGCCACGTTATTGCGGTATCAAAGGTGTTGTTATTGAAAGTTAATGCGGAAAACAATAAATAATAATACAGACGTCTAATGTCGGCGCTTTAGGTACATGCATGTGGCTCATATGTCAATGTAGACTTAAACCACTCCATCTGGAGTACACATTATTCCCAATTGTAACCTTTGGAGATCGGGGATGCGGGAGGCTCTTGGTAATGGAAGGGAAGCAAATCCAGCGAACTGCGAACTACAGTACGGCGTAGATCGAAATTGTTCTGGATAAACCTATTTTCGCTTCGAGCTATAGAAAAATGATGCAAGCTTCGGGGTTTAATTTGACACTAAAATCTTCAAGAATGGCCCGGTACAAAGTTTTAAACTGGAAAATTTGAGATGACCATTTCAAATTCTTAAAAGCTGTGTCCAAAGACGCGAAATTTGTAGCGGCCGAGAGCTAATATGGTGAGAATTTAGCATAAAAGTGGACCAGACTGATACATTTGAATTTGTATTGTGGAAGGTCGAGTTTGGTCGAACAAGCTCGAAAACTGGTTGAAGATTTCTGTAATGGTTTTTGAAGATCTCCGTAATGGTAAACAATGTAGAATTTGTGAAATCTGACATATTTATTTAAATAGCTTGTTGTTTATGAGTGTGGAGGTGTGTTATGATTGCGTTGTTTCGGAATACAGTAGAAAGTGTTTTGAAGAAGCTTAGGGTTCTGTCAATTTAGAGGTCTAATTTGGCTAAAAGCCTTGGGATAAAGAAGAAAGCTATAAATATATCTTGAACTCTCGTTCTGCATATCTGTAGGTTAGGGTTTGTAGGTTAAATCTTTCTTTTTTGGGGAGTTAAAGCCGGGGAGCGCGTTGTACAAGTAGTATTCCGTTATTAGCTAGTGTTCCTGCTTCATATCTTAGATCGCTAGAAGAGCATCGCTGAAGGCTTGCCCCACAAACAAAGGTCCCTGGATGTGCTCGGTGATGCGGTGGGAACAATGAATTTCGATCGGAGAAGCCACCTTGAAAGCCCCAACCCAATGACGGATGTCTGGATCGGTATACCGGCAAATACAGTTGGGTAGATGGTAGCACTCCAGGGTACTCGGTATTATAAATATACCATGGAGTGGATTCGCTGAAGTTGTGTTTTTTAATGTTTTAATTTACATCTTTTGGCCGCTAAGCAGTCACAGATTTAGGGGCATCTCTACAGTCAGGAACAGATTTGTCCCAAATTATGCCTTTAAAATTACTAGTGTGTTTGAGAAAGGGGTAACACAAATTGGAAATGACCCAAAGTTGTTAATTTTTACCGTAAATTGGGGAAACTCCTGCAAGGTCTATTCTCTCAGAGCTTTGGAGTGGAATCCCACTCGCACTGGCCTCATTAGCGGTGGTGAAGAGTGGTCTCATTAATGCACTCGACCAAAGGGTCCGCCTCTAACAAAAACTGTAGTATTTCGATCGACCTAGTAATACTATTTTCTTCACCAGTAATACTATGTTCTTCTTCTATTCAGAGATTAGATCAGAGACATATGTACTTGAAAGGATACCTGAATCCTACCGCCCCAACGACTTAGTAATCTTCGCTAGGATCTTCCCTGGAGGTTAGCGGTTCTCACCCAAGAATTTTCACATGGTTAGCAGGCTTGGAGCAAAGAAGGGGGGAGATGTAGTCCTGCAGAGAATGGGAATAATAGCGTTTTGTTCTCTGGGTTAGGGATGGGGGCTTTTCGGCGTAGTTTGTGGGTGGGTCTACAACCAGTGACTTAAGATTCAAATCGAATTGCAAAAATAGGAACTACCTATTTCCACTAATACTCTCTGAAGGAGTGCTTTTTAGAGCACGACAAGATGGATTTGAACGGAGAAAATAAAGCACTTCATCCCGTAGGGTCAATTCAAGAGCATAATAGCTTTGAAATGAAATATGGTTCCCTCTTTTATGGTCCTGTGGCTTCTGTATGTATGATCAGTGGTAGGAAGATCTCTTCGAGTTCATCCGCCAGGGCACGTACTCCTATTTCTTCAATCTACTTCGCTTCAGAGAATAGATTGACTTTTACTGGCTGGTTTTCTGGGGTGTGGTCCGCAAGGTCTGGTTCCGGTCAGAAAAAAAGCATTTGATGGGGCACCTCTCTATTCCCCAGTTTTCCCGAGCAACCTTACTGATGTGTGTGCATATCCGATATGTTCCTTCTACAAGGGAAAAGAGCAACCAGAGAAACCTTGCGTTATTAGTTTTGTTCCAATGCAAATAGGGGAGCTTGCGGTAATGCGACATGGCGCATGGTATTACGTATAACTGCTAAGTGCTTATTTCCTCAGGAGCCGGCCTGAGGGTAAATACTTACACCACTAAGGGGTTTGGCGGCCAAGGAGATCTACTTCGTGACAGCAGCCAGTACATGCTTTGAACCTGTCTGCTGGATTTGTCCTTGTCTGAGTTTACAAAGAAATACCTTAAGTGTTTTCTGTAGCTGTATGAATTTATGCTCTACTTGAATATCTTATGCGCACACATCCTTTTAAATGTTTTGAAATGGTGAATGAATTTCTATCTGCTTTCAAACATTCTTATTCCAGGGTTATTCTTGCCTCTCTACTGTGCCGAGTAGAACTATGAATCCAATAAATGGAGCCATGGAACAGCGATGAAGTGGAAATTGACAAAGCTTCATCAGTTTTATGTAGTGAAGATAATCCGAGATGGAGAATTCATAGATATTGTGCTTTTAATCTTGTATCCCATGCTTGAAATGAAAAAGCATGTTGTGCTTAAGCTCCCGTGCCTGAAGTGAAAAAAGAAGTGTAGAATAAGCGCCATGCAATGTAAAGTCCCATGGGCATATTGGGACAGTCACTGAACTGTACTCATTGAATTGCGTTTACGGTTTCACTATAAAATATTTAGTTTTTGATTAGCCTGTGTCTATTTTAAAGTCATATGGGCTTCGTTCTGTAGATTTTAAAGTCCCATGGACAATTGACCGTAATTTTCATGTAGCTGAGGTTGAGGCCTCTAACCGTACATGTTGTCCCAAGTGGCAAACTCGTGGGCTGAGGTTGATCTCTGGCGGCTGGACTGTCCGATGCTCGCCAAGTGGCAACCTCGTGGGATCGAATCTCTGGCCGTTGGATTGTGATGGCCGCCAAGTGGCAACCTCGTGGGCGAAGGAGACTGTCCGACGGCTGCCAAGTGGCAAACTCGTAGGCGTCAGATCTCTGGTTGCCTGACTGTAGGATGGCTGCCAAGTGGCAATGCCACGGTCGTCGGATTTCTGGCAGTCGCACCGTCGGATGGCTGCCAAGTGGTGAGATCCTGGGCGGCTGATCTCTGGAAGCTTGACTGTCGGATGGCTGCCAAGTGGCAACGTCCTGGGCGTCTGATCTCTGGAAGCTTGACTGTCGGATGGGTGCCAAGTGGCAACGTCCAGGGCGTCTGATCTAAGGTAGCCTGAACGTCGGATGGTGCCAAGTGGCCACGTCCTGGGCGTTGGACCTCTGGCAGCCTGAACGCAGGATGGCTGCCAAGTGGCCGAGTCCTGGGCGTCAGATCTCTGGTCGCCTGACCGTCGGATGGTTGCCAAGTGGTCGAGCCCTGGGCGTCCGATATCTGGCAGCCTGACCGTGCGATGGCTGCCAAGTGGTCAAGTTCTGGGCGTCGAATCTCAGTCAGCTTGACCGTGGGATGTCTGCCAAGTGGCAACGTCCTCGTTGTCGGATCTTTGGTCGCCTAATCATTGGATGGCTGCCAAGTGGGGAAGTGGTGGGCGTCGGATATCTGGTTAGCTGACCGTTGGATGGCTCCCAAGTGGCGAACTTGTGGGCGTTGGATCTCCCACAGTCTGACAGTGGGATCACTGCCAAGTGGCCTAGTCATCAGCGTCGGATCTCTGGCAGCGTGACCGTCGGATGGCTGCGAAGTGGCAACGTCCTTGGCGTTGGATCTATGGCAGCCTGACTGTGGGATGGCTGCCAAGTGGCAACGTCCTGGGCGTCGGATCTCTGGCAGCCTGACCGTGGGATGGCTGCCAAGTGGCAACGTCCTGGGCGTCAGATCTCTGGCAGCCTGACCGTGGGATGGCTGCCCAGTGGCCGAGTCGTGGACGTCGGATTTCTGACTGCCTGACCGTGGGATGGCTGCCAAGTGGCAACGTCATGGGCATCCGATCTCTGGCAGCCTGATCGTGGGATGGCTGCCAAGTCGCCAAGTTCTGGGCGTTGGATCTCTGTCAACCTGACCATGGGATGGCTGCCAAGTGGCAATGTTCTCGATGTCGGATCTACGCCCTGCACAGGGACACGTGTCGACAATCGGGCGGCCGGGTTATCATACCGTACGATGAAAATGGTACGGAACTTGGTTCTACGTCGCACTGATCCAAGAGTTGCACAGATCCAACGGCTACAAGGTCACGGATCGTACGGCCTGAGAAGGGAAATGTGGCACGGAATCCGACGGTTTAGCAAGAATCACGTGGAGTGAGCAGGCTACTTGTTCTACGTTTTGGCTTTGCCGGTGGTAGCCCCTGTCCCATCTCCGGCGATCGGACTCATCGCCCATCCGTTAAAGCGCGTACGTTTAAAGTTTAAAATTTGACACTGTAAACGCGCGTTAACTTTTTGGCCGCTCATATTTTTGTTTTTGTGTTTGAAAATGTAAAGGAAAATACTGATCATCGCAAAGAGTATCCGCGCACAGGTGGTTTTCCAAAGCATCAACAAGGTTCACCTTCATCACAGGACCAGTGTTCGCAGATTTGGTTATTCCTCTGCTGACACAGATTCATCAGCAGGAGCAGTGTTCACAGATTTGGTTATTCCTCTACTGACACAGATTCATTACGCCCTTGCAGGCCATATCACCACCACGTTTACTTCAATTTCCTGGGATAAAAATCATTCAAGGGAGAAATGGGATACTCGTCTCTGTTTCAGGTCTAGGCGACTTCTGGTAATGTACTCTTCACTGGTTTATTTGAAATAGGTAAATATGCAAATAAAAACATATTACATGGTTTTGTTGTTTATCACTCACACTTGGGAGTGGAACAATTCTTCATGTACGACAACAGCAGCGAGGACAATTTGGAAGAAATAATAGAAAATATGGCAGACAACACAGCTATAACGTGAGGCGCCATCCATGGCCTTGGGTTAAGACACAGGAAGCCGGATTTGCACACTGTGCTTTGCAGGCCAGAGATGTCATTGGGTTATGTTCACAGACATTGATGAATTTTTATTCTCTCCTCGATGGTTAAACCAGTGTCCCAATTCTAACTTCCAATGCTCCTCTTGCTTATGAATTCACGTCTTCCTCATCTGACAGTCCAATAATAGGGTAAGTGTCTATAAATTGCAGGAACTTCAACCCCTCCTCTCTGAAAAACCATCCTTCCTCCCCAAGGGGTGACTCAAGGTTATAATTTGAGCAGACGCGCACTCTCCGTTACTGAATGCAATACACCACTTTGAGAAGAAGAAATTGGCTCCCAATTAATTAAAACTATCAGTCTCCGTCTCCGCCTACAGCAAAAGAAATTGGCTACCAATTGTTTAATTAATTTTATCAAATTAATCTTCAAATTGTGAAAGTTGAGTGATAAGTTGTACAAAATTCAATTATTATTGTTATTTTCTTAAATATCCAATTTGTTCGAAAATTCTCTAAATTGAAGTTTGCCCCTGTAGAACAGGGGGAAGGGGAGAGAGATCGGCATTCATATCTTCGGAGATAAAGGGGAAAAGAATGAGACTGGTTAAACTGGTTTCAAAGGAGATTCCATTAAAGTTTTAATGTAATAGACTGTTTCTTTCATCATGTTTATGCAATTAATTCAGTTTTTAATTTTGTACTATTGTGTATTATTTTTTCATCATGTTTATGCTATGAGTTAAATTGCAACCGGATATCTATACACCATTTTTACATATAAATATATTTTATGTTATTATAAGTTAAATTGCAACCATATATCTCTGCCCCATTTTTAATACGACTTGATAGTTTATTACATCATGTTATAATTTCCATATTAAAATATAAATCTACTAATAACTTCAATTTTTTTTTGTTTTAATCACATAAAACAAATAATTAGTTTATTACATCGATGCCATGTTCTTCTAGAAAGAGGAATACCACCACTTATCTGGTACCACTGTATGCTATGAGTTAAATTGCAACCGTATATCTCTGCACAATTTATATTTCTAAATTACAACCTTATATTTCTAAATTGCAACCGTATATTTCTGCACCATTTATATTTCTAAATTGCAAGTGTATATCTCTGCACCATTGATATTTCTAAATTGCAATATGTTATGAGTTAAATTGCAACCATATATCTCTACACCATTTTTAATGCTACTTAGTAGTTTATTACATCATGTTATAACTTTCATATTAAAATATAAATCTAGGAATAACTTCCTAGTTTTTTGTTTTAATCACATAAAACATAAAGTAGTTAATTTATTACATCCATGCCATGTTCTTCTAGACAGAAAAATACCACATTTATCACTCACCCTCAAAAGTGGAAAAGTATTCATCTACACTAATAACAATATTTACAACAATTTGCAATTTTATAACAATTTGCAAAATATAATAAAATCTGTGGTCCATGTGAAGTTGAGGCACCTGTGAAACATAGGAAACCAAATTTATGAAATATGCATGCCATAAATACTTTTCAATGAATTATGTTAAGACGCATTGATGAATTTGTATTCTCTTTAACAATTAAACAATTTCAGTAATTTTAGATGATTAAAAATGTCACTAATTATACTTTAAATGAATTTGTATTATGTTCAACAATTAAACAATTTCAGCAATTTTAGATAATTAAAAGTGTCATCAATTATACTTTAAATGCTTTTGGACTCTTGCCTACACATTACTAGAGTGCTTTCTCCTTTGATATTAAATGCAATACACATTTTAAATGCTACTTAGTAGTTTATTAAGTCATGTTATAATTTTTATATTAAAATATAAATCTAGGAATAGCGTCCTAGTTTTTTGTTTTAATCACATAAAACATAAAGTAGTTAATTTATTACATCCACGCCATGTTTTTCTAGACAAAGAAATACCACATTTATCACTCACCCTCAAAAGTGGAAAAGTATTCATCTACACTAATAACAATATTTACAACAATTTGCAATTTTATAACAATTTGCAAAATATAATAAAATATGTGGTGAGCAATTTTATAACAATTTGCAAAATGTAATAAAATCTGTGGTCCATGTGAAGGCCGAGGCACCGGTAAGACATAGGAAACCAAATTTATGAAATATGCATGCCATAAATACTTTTCAATGAATTATGTTAAGATACATTGATGAATTTGTATTCTCTTCAACAATTAAACAATTTCAACAATTTTAGATGATTAAAAGTGTCACTAATTATACTTTAAATGAATTTGTATTATGTTCAACAATTAAACAATTTCAGCAATTTTAGATGATTAAAAGTGTCACCAATTATACTTTAAATGCTTTTGGACTCTTGCCTACACATTACTAGACGTGCTGTCTCCTTTGATATTGAATGCAATACACATATTTTAATTAGTGTAAAGCATAAATTGCAATTGATTTTTTCCCTATAAACTACATATTATATTATTGTGATTTTTTTTTAAGACAATTGATCTTAGCAAAAAGAGTACACATCCATGTATGTTACACATGGGATATTAAAGTAGAGAGAATATTAAGTTCATTATAAACATATGAATACACAACAACCTCTCATTGATTTATGTACTCATGCATTATTTCAAACTATTTTGGCATCCATCTACAAGTTGGCTTCAGATTATTTTCTTTCATAGGTCTCTGAGGTCCATACTCAAAATATCTTCTTGGTGGGTTTTTTACTAGTCTTGGTAATGTAGTTCCACATATGCTTTGTTGGCCATTTTTTTGGCTTGTTGGATTTACCAATAACTTCTTTTCTACAACAATTATTCTCTCTTTGTTGAGGTATTTCCATTTGGTTTCATGGGACTTATCAATACCTAAAATGACATGTCAATATTTCCAGATTTGTCGTGCATAAATGTCAACAAAATTCATAATCCTACCTTGAAAGAGAAATGAAGAAATGGTGGTTGAATAAAAATATTGTGAACATAATGTGGCCCCGTGAATTACTAGGCCATTAGCCTTGCAAAATTTGGCACCTTAGTTAGCTTTCTTAAGTGTGACAGGTACACTTTTTATGTACACAATGCATTTTTTTTGGGTGAAAAATCTCTTTTTCATTGTTGTAGGAAATTTTTGGATCACTTAATGAGCCTTTCTCATGGAATGTTTGTGGGATTAGGAAGATTCATGTCTTAATATGTTTATCCAAGTTAGGGGTGCTCAATTAGGTGAGGAATTTGTTGGCTCTCTTTGGTAGACCAAGGTCCACACATGCATCTAAGAAAGTTCAATGTAGTCTAGCATTGACATTATCAAATCCTACAAGAGGGAAGTTCTCACTTGAGGTGCATTGCCATGACCTGTGATAGACTACATTAGGGTAAGCAATTAGGTGATAATAATCTCTATGGTCCATAACAAAAAAACTAATAGATTCATTCATTTATTCTGATGGCATTTAGCAATAGATACATATATCTTATAAATTCATGCTATAACTACAAATGAATACTAAGAGGACATAATATTATCTATATAAAACATAAAGACAAGTACATTGATAACATGGGCTCTTATATTACTCCATTCCAAAACCAATAGCAAATAAATTATCTCTCCTACAAGTTATCATCTATGAGTGAAATCTACCAACTAGTAATCCACCCTTTTCCTTAGCCTTTAACGTGTTTTATATATGATTTCAACATGTAGGCATATTCTACCATATCCAAAAAATATGATTTCAACATGCAAGTTGTCAGATCTCTTGCAGCCTGAACACTGGATGGCTGCCAAGTGGCAACGTCTTAGGTGTCAGATCTATGACAGCCTAAATGTTGGATGATTGCCAAATAACAATGTCCTGGGAGTCAGATCTATGGCATCCTGAACGTCGGATGGTTGCCAAGTGGAAACGTTCTGGGCATTAGATCTTTGGTAGCATGAACGTCAGATGGATCCCCGACATTTTTGTTTATATCTATGCGAACGACCGTATGACTTTGATGCAAAAAAGGAACAATGGGTGGCTATATCGGTCTCTCATTGACTCAAGCTAGACCTTCTAGTTTGAGTTGATACCAAGGGAAAATATTTATTCAAAATATTTAGAATGTTTTTTATTTAAAATCGCCATATTCCCAGCAGACCGTGCCCTAACCAGCGAGCAGAATAGCAGATCAAAATATGGTCTCATTGTTTCCTTCACAGTGATCATTAATTGGTCAAACCCTGAAAACAAATATTGTGTCTTGGGCAAACTTTGCTATGATAGTGCTCACCGTGAGCCTTGAAGCAATTATCCCCAAGTCTATCTCGTCTACCTCTAGCAATTTGTCTGTCAAATTATGTTAAATGGCATACTATTCATCGACTTGAGCATCAATCTTCCATTGGACGACAATCTATCCTCGGCCTCTCTGCGTATGTGGATACCATAATTCTGGTTGATGTAAGAACTATTATTTTCCAATATGGATACCTTAATTCTGGTTGATGGAAGAACTATTATTTTCCAATGTGAATAAACATGTAATTTAAAAAAATATCTTTAAACATATTAACAATATACTTTATATTTATTAAAAATATATTTATAATGCATCAGGTAAGTGGGTGATTATTAGTATTAGCAACAACTGTTGTCTCTCAGTGAAGTTACAAAGAAAATATATTCTCTACCATTTATTTCATAAAGCAAATATTTTTTCATTATTTTTAAATAATTTAATTAAAAATATATATATTTTTAATTATATTATTTTTTATTTGTATTTTTGTTGAAGTAAAAAAGAATAACAAAAATTAAAAAATCAAAGCTACTTTAATTGTAACAAATGTGAGTTTATATTTACAATAAAGTCCTTAAATTTAATAATTTAGTTGTTTTGATTTAGGATTTAGTATATTCTAATTGTAAATATCAGTGGAAACATATTTAATATTGTTGTATTGAGTGTATTTTAGAAAAAATGAATCTTGTTTGTGATATCTCTAAAGTTGCATATAATTTTCATTTTCACATTTAATATAATTTTAATATTGTCATATAAAGCTCATCAAATGAGTTTCCTTTTCAATCTCTCTTAAGTTGCATAGATCACAATGTTTTTTTTATTAAAGAGTTTTTAGAAAGGTCTGCTTTTAAAGTTTGGTAGTTTGGTATGCCTGAGTTAGTTCTTGGTTTGGTTAAGAGTTTTTAGAAAGGTCTGTTTTTAAAGTTTGGTAGTTTGGTATGCCTGAGTTAGTTCTTGGTTTGGTTAAGAATTAGTTCTTAGTTTTGAAGCTTGCAACCTTATTAGAGTATAAAGGAATAGAAAGGTTGATTCGATTTGAAATTGATGGTGTTTTTTTAGAGTAATATATATATATATATATATATATATATATATATATATATATTTGATATTTTCATGGTTACATAGAAATTTAGATACTTCATTCTCAATTTTCAATTTAAAATTTTGTCAAAAAAATTATTATACAATCTTTAAAAAAAATGATTATACAATCAATTTAAAAGTCTTTTTCCAACTTATTTTAGCAAAAGATGGGTTAGACACAACATGTGTAAACTTTTCTTAGGCATCAACAAGGCCTAGGTAGGCATAGTCACATGGCTAAGATATGCATAGTCACAAGTTTGGCAATGAATGTGAACAAACTGAAAAAATGGCGCTGAACCACCTCCAAGACGTCGCTCTTGCCACCTCCAAGATGTCTCTCTTGCCACCTCCAAGACGTTGCTCTTGCCACCTCCAAGATGTCGTTCTTACAACATATTGGAGTGTCGCCCCCATAGCAACCACATTGGAGTTGATACCTTGTATCATCGCTCTTGCCACCTCCAAGACGTCGATCTTACGACGCCTGGAGAAGTCACTCTGAATGCAAACATGTAGAGAGATCGACGAAATGGGACGTCGGAATTCCGATGTCTAGGACATCGTTGTAGTGACAACTATATGGGGTTTGGACAGTCAAATCCGAGATGACACATGTCTGCATGAAATGTCGCAATAAAGACGATATCTATGTCGTCAGAAAAGCGACGTCATGTGAAACGACATTTGAGGGGGTCCATTGTTTGTCGTTCTCCTGACAATATAAAGTGACAATTGCGTTGAACGCGTCGTTGGAATTTGACCCAAATGTACTAGTGTCCCTTTCCATGAAACAGTTGTGGTATAGAATTGTTGTATTGATAGTCTTAGAAACCCTAAAGTCAAGGGATAGGGCGAGTTAAAATATATTAAAAGGAGAATTGTGGATTTTTTCCACAAATACCACCATAGCATTGTTATATTAATATTATTATTGGTTCATAATTTATGTGTTGTGATTTAAAGGAGTGAGTTGAAAACCATATTCATCATAGAGATAAACTTTTTATTTTGGTTGGTTTAATTATTTGATATCCAGTACATGATTTTATGATTTTCAGATTATGGTACAAGATTTATAGTGCTTATGAACCATGGTATATTAATAGCTTAAATAAAGGTAAAATGAAAGTTTACATGTAAGTAATACAAGTCCTCTCCAAAACTTGGAACCATAACTTGTCCCTACAAAAACCACAACCATTTATAAGGGTAAGGATGAGTAATATAGTGATATTGTATGAATGAAAGTATAACAAAAAAACTAGTAAGATAAGTTGCAATACCTGTTAAGAAGAGAAGACTCATGTAAAGTTGTCAATCAGTATGGTGGCAGAATTGACATATGGTATTGAGCACCAATGAGTATTTATCATGTCATGGAAACACCATGACAATTAGATAAGAGTATCAAACAATCATATGCAATAAACATTTAATCAACTATATACAAGAAAATTGATAAGTATAATAGTATAAGTACACATTGGGAGTGACTTCTCCAAGCATCACGATGATAAGTATAATAGTACAAGTACACATTGGGAGGTATATCCTTTTGTTAGTGTTCACGATGATTTCTAGCAGTAGCAAGAATATGTTATTGAATTGACTGGCCCACACCTTGTAATGTGTCCAAAATTCTTAGTTTGACAGGGCTCACTGGCATCGAATAATTCCAACGTTGCACTCCAAAATGACATATAAATGCTTAATATACACAATTGTTCTGCTAATCTTATCTTTGTTTCTTTTTCCTGATCTCTTGATGATACCCTTGATTATTTTTACACTGGAGTCAGAGAGGTCCACAGTGTATCAATTATCACATAGGATTCAAAGAGATTAGTACATTGACCTTTAGATTCACAAAGATTAGTACATCTGATTCGCAGTCATATGTAGGTTCATTAGGCAAGGTAAAACAAGTTATAGAGCGGGTCATATTTAATGCTAAAGTTTAAACGCGGGTTCATGAGCTTTTCCACATCTTTATCTTATCAGTCTTCCTTAGTCGCGGTAATTACGTATTTCTTAGTTTTCCTTGATCCTAGTTGGACTAATCATTTGAGTGCATGTATTATTGCTTCATATAGGCAGAAGTGAGGTGCTTTAGTAGGGTGAGGATCTCAATAGATATATTAATTAATTGTTTCATTGTATGTAAGGAAGGTAAGCACTTTTCCGCATTGGGGATCGTAATCGATATATTAATTTATGAAGTTAATAAGTGAACAAGTTCCCATTTGTTTAGTGGAAGTTTCTTTTAATTTGTTTTATTGAATGAGAATGTGTTGTTTATAAATGTTTTGAGAATTTTAAGATATTGAAATTTTAAAAAATTAATTAAATAAGATGAAATTTTAAGTAGAAAAAATAATTAGTTAACAATATATTTATCAATTTATTAATTCATTCTTACAGTCCATTTATCACAATCTACGGTAGTTATACACTTTTAGATGTCTGCACATGCATTACAACTCAATAAATATTTATGATAAACAAATAATACAATTTGTTGCATGTTTATTGTTAACTAAGTAATCAAACTTGTTGGAAATGGTTTCCAGAAATAATGAAATTTGTTGATGTTCATAGTTTTGTTTTGTTTTGTTTATATGAAGCTTTTCACATATGAGAATCAATTTATGGCTTACCAGATTGTGTTTAGGTCAAAATTGGGTTTATTATAAGTAGATTTATTTCACATAGTTCCAAGGGAAGTGGTTAACCAAAATACATTTAGTTATTTGTTGATGGAAATTCTAATAACATATTACCATATAACTATTATATCTAATTTAATCAATCAATATAATTAAACTAATACATATAGGTTAAAAAGTTTGCATTGTTAAGCTAGTAGTGTATTTCCATTGCACTAACTAACCCATAAATAAATAGATTATATCCATTACACTTATCAGAGTGTAAATAAACAACCATATATCAGAGTGTTAATGTGTCTCAAACTTTTATGATCCCATCGCCTGGCTTAACATGTAATAATATATGTTCCACAAAACTACATGATTATCTCGAAGAATGCCCATATTTGCAATTGAAACATTCACCACCAAAACTATTTATAATAACAACACAAAGGCATGCTTCAAAAATGGATGTGCAGAGCACCATCCATTAATTCCTATCTATCTGAAAATATCAAAATTACAATGGGATCCTTGCATTGAGAACTACAATTGTATGATTAAGAATACCGAAAGTTTTATGTAAAGCAACATGCATTATATTCTCCAAATTCACTTCGAGTCAAAGGACATTAAAGCATCACAACTCAGTTGGATTATTGACTAAATTGTAAATTAAAATTTGTGAGATGTTCCAGAATAAATTGTTTTTGAGTATCCAAAAATATATGGATCATGGTTTTTTTTCAACCAATCATTGATTTTCAATTTTTATTGTAAATTATTAATCCATCTTAAGAATTTATTTGGATGCACATTGTTTTTTAATATACCCAATACCATCCATCTCCTCCAACCATAATGTTTTTAAAAACCTTTTTCTTTTTGAATTGATGGAGGCAATCTTTATGTAACATATCTAACAACTGACCAAGTTATCTGCCACTTGCATTGGTCCTACTCCTACGACGTCGAACATGCATGCAAACATGAGGTAATTTGCATAATTATTGTTGCAGGTAGATGGGGAGGTGTCCATCACATTACCAAAGTCCAAGACATCCAAATTCAAGATGAGAACATAAGGATTGAATAAGTATATTTGCATATGAGTTAAATTATGGATTTTGTTTTGTCAATTATGTTTTGTCAATCTTGCATTCGTTACAATCTGCTAGTACATATGGACTATCAATCTACCAAATGCCTTCTATTAATCATGCATTCTCTACAATATGCTAGTAGCATCAGAGTCTCAAATCAAATCCATGTAATGCAGTTGAAGACACATATACATTTAGAGAGACAAAGAGAGGGTTTCAATTTGTGATGGAAATCCAATAGCAGTGGCGGGCTTCGGCCTTCTAGCCAGCAAGCTTAGTGAATGGCCTACAATTCAGTGGGAAGATATGACATATCAATGCCAATGTGTCCCCTCTTTCCTCTGATTTCATTCATACATGATCTAGTAAGAGGAGAGGCAACACGAGGACTAGACAAAACAGGCCAAGATAATCTGTAGTTGTTTGTTTAATATGAGCAACAACCAATGCACTAGTGGGAGGAGGAAACCTTATTCCTCCTTCTAGAACATTATCTTTGTTCTCATGATCAGCTATTACATGGCGTTGTAACTATGGTTCTTACTATTGTTGTTGGTGTTGCTACATTGTGTTATTAGCCTCCTTAGCACCCTCCTTAACGAACTTACTATGCCCTAGTACTATTATGACCTTTTTGATAATAAAAAATCAAATATATTACCCACACATAGATAAAACCGTAAATTCTCAGATAGATAGATTTAAAAAAAAAAAATATCATGGTATACCTATAAGTTTATTTGTGCTAAAAATGGCCCACTGGGTGGTTGCAATAGCTCTCGTTTTGGACAGTTCAAGAATCATGTGGGGATAATGAGAGTGGTGATGTTTTAATGGATATTTCTTGGAGATACATAGATTTAAAAAAACAAAACAATATCATGGTATACCTGTAAGTTTATTTGTGTTGAAAATGGTCGACTAGGTGGCTGCAATAGCTCTAGTTTTGAATAGTTCAAAAATCATGTGAGGCTAATGAGAGTGGTGAAGTTTTAATGGCTATTGCTTGCTAGGAAAGATCGAAGGTGGGAATAAAGAGATTCTTTCAATGCTCACTCCATGTGGAAGAGGTAACAGAGAGATCAGACGACATCTAGTAAGTGCCTCATGCATCACACTCTTGTTTTTGTTCTCTAATTCAATTGCTTATATTTTTATTTTCATATAAAATAGGAAGCAACAAGTGAGATATTCCACTCATAAACAACTAATCCCACTTAGAGATGCTTTAGCCCTTTAATTTTATATGTGGTTTACAACAAGTACTCGCCGTTTGGACTTGATCCTTCCTTTACTAGTGCCTACTTATGAGACTCTAC
The DNA here is from genome assembly GCA_009831015.1 of Picea engelmannii. Taxonomy (NCBI): domain Eukaryota; kingdom Viridiplantae; phylum Streptophyta; class Pinopsida; order Pinales; family Pinaceae; genus Picea; species Picea engelmannii. Next base: position 16,562 of record ML808453.1, read on the forward strand.
ATTGCGAGAAAAATTATCCTTCAACCCAATTATCCTTCGCCAACCCTTCAATTTTATATGTGGTTTATAGCAAGGACTGTTCGTTTGGAGTTACTCCTTCCTTTATTAGTGCCTACTACTAGCGAGACACTATATCTCACCTCTCCTTCAAGTAAGTGGGGATCAACCTAAACACTTGATGATTCTTCTATTGCTCGTTGCAAAATTGATTCCCATATAATTAGAGCCTGACCAACTACATTTCTCTACGTAAGGGTAGTTGTTTTTGTTGGAACGTATCCAGCTTTGTAATGGTGAAATCAAATTTCCATTAGTATCCATTAGTGACCCAAGAACTATAAATATGGTTGTAGCAAAATGATAAAGTGGAAAGTAAAGATAATATGTAATGTTCAAATTAAAAAATGCATAAATAATCCCTCTTGCAGAGTTAGAAATAAGGTTACCTTTTGGTGTAACAAATAATTCTATCCAGTGTTGGTTGCTACTGGTTTTCCTAGATGGGATAAAAATATGCCAAGATGTATACGCTCTTCTCCCTGAATAAAGGAAAGGAAAAGGGCATAGAGTTTTCTATTACAAGGATTTTTTGCACATTCATTCAACTGCATAGACAAATGCATTAGAAGTAGTTAACAATACAATAATAATGCATGGTTAAGGTTATAACTTCATGCCTTCATAGTCTCCTTGAGTGATATGAACCTGGTAAAATCAAAGCCCTAAAGTATACACATCAACTAGTTCTTCGCTAATACAACTAATAAAATAGACCGTTCTATCAGTTAAAAAAATAACAAAGAAGAAGAGACAACATTACTTGTTGAGGAGCATTGTAACAAGGGGGAACATAAAACACATCACTTTCCATGGGAATATCCACATCATTGTTAATCTTATGTACATGTATGTTGATAATTCCTACTTACACTTATATACAAACATTCAACCCCACCAATACAAATACCATGAATAAACATCGTTTGATTGGTTCCATTTTGCAGCCCAAAGAAAACACACACCTTCAACTTTGTTAAGTTCTCTGTATAAATTTCAATCATTTATATTCTCCTCTGTATGTCTACCATTTATATTCTCCATTGTATATCTGTCTATTTATAATTTGTATTGTAAAACCCACATTATTTAAGCACTCCTGCAAACCTGGGCTCCTCGTAAGGTAATTCTCATGATTCAATTAGTTCATATGCGGTGACAAAAGACATAAACTCAGGCTTGTTGTAATATCCCCAACAGAGCTAGGATAGGATATTAATGATTTGTGTGCAAATTATGTTATTTATGATAGAGTGATTTTGTCAAATACTTTGTATTAGCAATAACTATGTTGATTGACAACTTTTTACAAAAAGTTTGCATGTATTCTAACAAGAGATATTTCATTAAACATACATATGCATCCAATGTACTCATGAAATATAAGAGATAATATGGGAATTTTTTTTATGGATGGAAACACCAACATAATGCAATCTCTAATGGTTGCTATAGCAACTACAAAAATTCACCAAAACACACAATAACAATCCAAAACCTGGAAATGATACCATTATCTCTTCAATAGTTGTTATTGGTTTCTCCCAAGCTCTTCCAAACCTCTCGTTTCGCTCTCTATCCTACACATCTCAGTAGATAGGGCCCTTGGCCTTCCTCCTAGACCTCATGGCACAAAAAACGGCCTGGCATCCCTCCCCAAGCCCCTATGTCTCAATATATAGGGGCTCACGTCCCTCTCAAAGCCACACAACCTCCACCAATGGGCTTGCGGCCCTCTCCTAACCCCGTGGCTCTGCTAATGGTGTCACTTGGCCCCTCAAAACACCATTGTGGCCTTATCCTTGCCTCTTGATACTACAAAAGGGGAGAAATAGACCCTCCTAGCAACCACAAATCCTCCAAAGAGCACCTACGGCCTCTATAATTACCCATGGACCTGCTGAAAGGAAAAATCGACCCTCCAAGGAGACTCCACAAACCTGCCAAACAAATCATTGCACCAAATGGAATGAAGACAAAGAACAAGATGACACTCCAATGGAAATCATGGATAGATCCCACTCTTGTCTAGCTAGGGTGGATGTTGAACCACCGAAACCAAACCGACAATGGAAGGGTTTTGCCATAACCCCAATAAAAACCTTGGCTCGGGGAGCACTCCAAATAAGAGATCAAATCATAATACCAAATTGAAGTGCTACCCCTCCTTTTATTCTTTTTCCAAGCCTTCTAGATCTTTCCCCTTTTTTACCAAATCAATCATGACTCTTATCCCCCCTTTAAATTTTTACTTAAACATTAAAAGTCACTTTGTTACAATAAATAAATAATATAAAGACATTAAAATAAATAAATAAAGTAAATTAAACATTAATGTAATAAAAGGTCACGACTCTTCATAAAAACCATAAAGAGAATATATATATAGGCAAGACCTATCCTTGTAATATCATCATATTTTTCCAATCAATTATTATTATATATTTTATTATGGAGTTAGAGTGAAGTTGTTCATTAAGAACCCCTTGTGTTTTTAACATTGATATCAGAGTTGGTCGCTCCCCCATGTCACATCCCTTTCCCCACAGTCCCCACGTTTTCCCCCCTCTGTTTCCCCTCACCTGCAGCCCTCTCGTCCCCCACACTCCCCACATCCTTCCCTTCACCCCACAACACCCGACCCTAAAAAAAAAACTCGTTAGTCTTATTTTTTTATAAAAAGTTACTTTATAAAGTAACTTTTTTATTAAAGGATTGACATTTTTTTTTTAAAAAGGGGGCATATAAATTCCAGTCAAAATTATAGAAAAATACTCACCCCCAAACACCAAAAGGATGTTGGAATTAAAAACTCAAGTGGAAAAAATAGATTGGGAATGTAAAAGCATTAGGAAATCACTCGAAAATTCAATACAAAAAACTCACGATGAGTTACTAGAAGAAATAAGGCTCAACAATGAGGCACTCAAACAAGAGTTGACCCATAATCTTAAAGAAAAAAAATTCAACGGAAGTCGGAATCGAATTACAAAAAGGCATGGATAATCTAAAACAAGATCTTAAAGATGATATTTTTCAAGAACTCGGGGTTAACCTACAACGAGGTTTGGGAAAATTTAAACGAGAAATAAATGAGGATTTATAACAAAGTCTGGTTGTAATGACACAACATCAGGGAGAAAAGCTTAATGAGCTTTTAAATTTAATAAAAGGCCAAGGCCACCAACAAGCCACCCAACCACAACCAAGTGACTCAAACACATCACCACCACCGCTGCCACCTCCCTACAATTCAAATTCCCAACCTATATCACAACATCAACCCTTAATAATTTATCCTCCCAAAGCCAAAATTGAACTATCAAAATACAATGGAGGCAATAACCAATGCATGGATTGGTTTAACAAAACTAAAGAATATTTCCATATATTGTTGGAGTTACTTCACACACACCTAGGATTTATTTTTCATAAGGTTTTTCCTTGTTTATTAGTCATAATTAGTCATTATCTAGTCTCCTATATTTTAGGGGAGAATATTCTCTTTCAGTTGACACTTCAGTTTGACTAGTTGAGTTGAGTCAGGCACTTTATGGACTCAAGAGGCAACCTTGTCTCGGTTTGCATGCCAAAATCCGTACAGTCTGTATGGATTCCATACCAGGCCGTACAATCCATACCAGGCCGTACGGGTCATACAAACGCGCTCCACTCTCATGCTCCGTGCACCGATGTGTGGCTCTGAATGCACCCGCCTTGAACTCAAAACAGGAGATCCCTTCTTATACAAATTCCGGGCGGTTATTTCATAAATGAATTTGTTGGCATATTGGTTGGCGGAGATAACTTTAGACGTTCAGATAGTGGAGGTCCCGGGGTCGAATCCCATGGACTCCGCTCTTTTTTTTGGCGGTCTTTTTTGGCGCGCGCCGCCAAATATGGCGGTCCGTTTTGGCGCGCGCCCATGCTAAATATAGTGGTAGTTTTGGCGCATAGTTAGCAGTCGCTACATTTGGCAGCTGGCAGAATATACCACTAACTTTGGTGGAACCGCCGCCATATTTGGTGGTTCTTTATATATATATATTTTTAAATATATATATAAGCAAAGGTCGACCCCTCTCTTCAACACAGTTTGATACGCAGGTTAAGGGTGAAGTAATAGAGGCGCATATCAATGATAAAGAGGCAACATACCAAAGAAGCATAGCAGTGTTGTATATCAACAATAGATGCTGCATATCAGAGGTGTATATCAACAACACATCAATGTTGTATATCGGCAATAGAGGCTGCATATCAGAGGTGTATATCAACAACATATCAGTGTCGTATATCAGCAATAGAGGATGCATATCATAGGCGTATATCAGTAGCATATCACTGTTGTATATTAGCAATAGAGGTTGCATATCAGAGGTGTATATCAACAACGTATCAGTGTTGTATATCAACAATAGAGGCGTATATCAACAACATATCGGTGCTTTATATCAACAATAAAGGCAACATATTAGAGGTGTATTTCAACAAGGTATATTAGGTCTTTGTCAGGTTAGAGTCATCTTGACAAGCTCTTTATGAGCAAAACATTCATGGTGTATATTTGTAAGTGATATTACATTATTAATGCAATAAAGGAATATCGTTTGTTGGAGTTTTTCTCCCTGTATAGGGTTTCCCCAGGGTATATGTGTTGTTGATGTGCATGCTTACATATCTACATGGTTACTGTTATTCGGTTATGATTTGATATTGTTGAAGTGTATTAAGCTAGAATCATAGTGTTGAAGAAAATAAAAGAATTAATCCGCATAAGAAATCAAGCTCATAATTTAACAGATAAGACTCCTGAGGAGGCTTTCTCTAGGAAGAATCCTAATGACACTATAGGATTTTCGGGTGCCTTACATATTCACATGTCCCTTCTGAGATGAGGATAAATCTAGAACCCACGATAGAGAAGGGGATATGTGTTAGGTATAGCGAGACTTCAAAGGCTTTCTGCATATATATCCCTTCCTTGATGAAAACAATTTTGAGAAGGGATGTGAGATTTGAGGAGGATGGAACCTTTAGGAAGTCATGAGGGACTGAGAAGGGTGAGAAGTCATCACCTCAGATTCAGGTGAGTCCAAAACAGACTTCAGTGACATAGAGTTCAGGTCCACCAGTTTCGGTGACGACTGGACCCCAGGTTACAGGGCTACAGATGTCAGGATCACAGGTCACTGGTCCAGAGGTTTCAGGATCAAGTTCTCTAGATTCTACTTTAGGTTCATAGTCTTCAGGTGATGGGGATGAGCAGGGAGAGTCCCCTCCACGAGACACTACTTCAGAGAAGAGTAATCCCAAGTGGCTTCAGGACACTTTGAGGGAGGCACATGGTTCAATGGTGAATCCCAAGCAGGATGTGAGAGAGAGTAAACCTCCATAGAGGTTTTGGAGCTATCTTGATATGGTGAGTAGCATCAGAGAGTCTGAGCCTTCTACCTTTGAGGAGGTAGTTGATAGGGAGGTTTGGAGAGATGCCATGATGGAAGAGTACAATTCCATCATGAAGTATGATGTTTGGGAGGTGGTTCCTAGACCTGAGGGGGAGTTAATGGTGACTTCCAAGTGGTTGTACAAAATCAAGTATGATGTTGATGACATCATTGAGAAGTACAAGGTTCGGTTCGTGGCTCAGTTATTCTCACAGGTAGAGGGAGTTGATTATGATGAGACCTTTGCTCCAATATCTAGATACACCTCGATTAGGGTAGTGATCTCCAATGCAATAGAGATGGGTTGGAAAATCCATCAGATGGATGTGAAGACCGCATTTCTGAATGGTCTCATTGAGGAGGTTTATACTGAGCATCCACATGGATTTGAGGTGCATGGGAGTGATTCTCATGTATGCATACTAAAGAAGGCCATGTGTGGGCTAAAGCAAGGTCCTAGAGCTTGGTATGTCCTAGGCCAAGGTCCAAGTTGAGAAGGTTGCAACCTCATCCTCTAGCGATCCTAGGTGCCTCCAAAGGAAATGCCCTAAGTCCTCTAGGTGCAACGTTCATCATTCATGGTCTTCTTCATGTGGGGTCCAACGTCCATCCTATGGGCAAGGTCCTGCAAAGAAAAACAAGTACGCCCTCCGAGGGTCCACAAGTCACAAGTAAGCCACATTTAATACAAGAACCACCCAAACATGTGCATCAAATTCCCCTTTTCAAACAAAACAAATGCTCAAAGACCTTATACGTTTTGCCTAATTTAGGTATGGGAGGGGTGTCGTGGTGCCCTATTAGGTAAGCCAATCCCCAAGTCAAGGAATGTTTCCCAAGAGGACCTTATCTAGGTCATGTGTTGAGTATGATGTGGATTGGGGAAAGTATTTTTCGCCTGGGGTTATTGACATTTCAAGGGTTCGTATTGTCTCATTTATGGGTGTCTTTCTGGAGGGTGTGTTGCGTCCTTCGTTTGTGATGCAACATTTTTCCAAGCCCTTGCCTTTAATTCATTATGGTCCAAACATTGAGTGCTATGCGCAATGGAAATTAAAGAGCATTGCAATGCCACTTGGATTTAGGAACACATTGAGTGCCATATGTAATGGAAAGTAAAGGATACCGCAAATGCATTCGCCCAACAAGCGTGACACTTATTAATTATACGTTTAGAAGGTCCTTCATTTTTATGGAGTAGTGTTTCATTTCTCTCGGGACCTTATGGCGAGCATTTGGAAGGATAATGATTGGCTTTTAAATTTTTCTAGCTACAACACCTCTGGGCCTACAGCCCTTTCTTCCCATGAAATGAGGTACAAGCCCTTCTTGGGGTCAATGAGCCCAAAATCCCAAAAGATGAGTAAATGGAAGGGGAAGAAGAGTAGAAAGTGGTAAGTATGAACGAGAATGGTACGATGACCCTTCAAAGAACCACCAAGTGGAAACCCTTTTCTCGAGGGTGACCTTATTACTAGGAAACCATGCCACCCACCAAGGTGAGACTAAGAAAAGGGTATAATTTCCAAGGAAATGTTTCCATAGTCAGGAAAGGATTATTTTCACATTGCTCAAATGATTCAAATATTATAATGACACTTACCACGAGACTGGACTTGTTACCTCATGAAGCAAGACCTATTGTCATCTTAGAGCCAAACCGGTGTAGTTGATGTCGTTATGTGGTAAAGTAGAAGGGCCCGGTGGGTTGTGCTAGGCATCGGGCTCTCGACACTCCATGTCCGCTACTTGTGGGCCTCAAGACTGATATCCTTAGTTACCCCTAGCCTAAGGGGGTAACAGTACCAATATGATGTGTAAGTCGCCCTGTATATTCGAGTGGTGAGTCCTTCACAAGAGATCTTGTTTGTAAATTCATTGATTTATTACCTTCATTATTTGATGGTTATGATTGTATTAATATGCACTCCTTTGTGTACTATACTATTTCTACCATAAAAAACTTGGACTAGAGTTTCCTTTCATCCTCAAATTGTTGGTTTAAACAAAAAGGGGTACTTTGATCAATAACAAGCATGAACAATACAAAAAAGACAAATAATCTTACCTTGCAGAAACCCTTATGGGAAAAACTACATCTTTAAAATGGAGGACAATGCTTCTCACTTCAATTCTTCACTGTCTACAGAGAAAATTATAAAGGGTCTTACTATGAAGAAAAATTTTAGTGTCGACTGGCTTTCAAAATGCTACAACATTGATTTCCTCTGATCTGCTCTGCTATCACCACTTTCTCTTCTTTCCTTTCGTCAAAATCTTCCAATCTCCAAAAGTGCTTGAGAGTGCAATTAGTGGAACCCCTAGAATACCTTCATCGTGCCTTTTTGTTGTTCTTCTCCAATGATTCCTCTTCCAACAGAAAATAATTGGTTTCTTTAGTGGTTCATTGTCCTAGCCAGTTGTTGGATAACTGCCAAATGAAATGGTGTTGATGTGGCATTGGTTGGGCTTGTTTTGAGCTTGCTACACCTTACGACCATTGGTCTATATGTGGACGTACTGTAATTGTCCTATGGTACTTATTCGCAAGGGTTTGATTTCATACTTACTATTTTTTTGGGGATTATTGTGTTAGCCTTTTTTAGGAACTTTTGAACTTTAATAATCCATTTCAGATCATACTTGCTCATCTTGGGAGGCTTTTGGAACTATTAACACCGATTTTTTCCATACAAATTTGAGTGTTAAATTCAACACTTTTGTGAGAACTTCGAGGTCAGGCCAATTCCTATTTCTAGAGTTTTTAAGAGCCGATATGGGGATGCCATATTCAACACTTCATTCTAGACATCTTCGGACCAAAGTTCCATTTTCAACAGGTTTTCCATTCATGCATTTGACATGCAATATTTGGCATGTGTGCATGTGGAAGGTGAAATCCTTAGAAGGGTATTTTTAGCCTTCGCTTTTGGTGCTAATATGGGTTAAAATATTGTTGCTAAGTTGCTTTTCTGGAGGCTGCTTTTTTCATATGTTTGAGAGTTAATCAGCATCAGCAAGGCGTTGGAATTAGCATAAGTCTATACCTAAATCTGTAGCTACCTTTCGTGTACTATCTTAGTTTGCAATATGACTCACTAGGGTGCCTCCTTAACTGCTAGTTTGAGATCGAATTCATGCAGAATTTGGTCAACAGAGACAGGTTGCATGGTTGGTTGCAAAACTTGGAGTCATGAAGACCTATTATTCAACTCAGTTGTTGAAGAAAGGATTAGATAAAGAGGTTGAGATACAAGTTGCCTTCATTAAAAATTTCGTGGATTGGATTTAAGAGGAGGAATACTTGACACTTTGAATAGTTTGGGGATGGAAACTCATTTCATTCTTCTCACAAAAAACCACACAAATATTTTTTTCGTAACAGACGCAAACAAGTAAAATTTGATCTTCACTATTATTTTGTTTACATATTTCAAATTAATACGCCTGAACATGATTTCCAGACATCATTACTAGCTTTTACAAAGGGGTTTCAAACTCCAAAGGCACACCAGAGTGATGTTTAAATGAGAATGCTAGCAATGAATGGTTTTGGTATGATGTCTGAAGTATATGAGAAGTATGTGCCAGAATTTTCCTTCATAAGAGAAACAAACCTTCAGACAAAGGATTAAAATATTATCTTGAATTGTTAGTGTCTAAGTGAATCTCCATTCAATTGTTCTATACAACGGTAACACAGGTGCCTTAGGAAAGTTCAGATTCACACTTGGCATCTGAATGAGACAAAGTATCTCTCTTGTATGCATCAATTTCAGTTCCAGTGCCTGAGTGGAGGTGTTCCTTTGTGAAGATAAGGTATTTTTGTGGGATGGACTGAAAGGGGTGGTTCTTCAATAACAATATTGGCAACTTAACAAATGGAAAATGGTGTTTTCCTTTGGCCTATTGGTCGTTTTAGCATGGAGTTGCATCCATTTTTTCGCATCAGATTTGTCTGGATGGAGGGCACACTTGTTGAGGGATATTTTTGTCATGTTCCATTATAATTTAATGCACACATAGTTTTTAATTGGAACACCGAACTTAAGGAGGCTTTGTGTGCTTCATTTAGCAGTGAGGAGCAATTACATAGGGGGGAAATTTTCTTCGCTCAATGTGTTTATTCATGACTGGTGGAGAGCGCTCCACATACAAACTGTTCCTGGCACCATAACCTTTCTGATTTTAGCCAAGGCAGGGTGAATTACTTGGAGCCTATTCTGACAAGTTGTTATTAGCAGCTGGGGATTGTATGTATTTGAGTGCCTTTTAAGACCCATCTTTTTCTCTATTTTCAGCATGAACTGTTTATAGTTGAGGGTGTTTTTCCTTTGATGTTATGATCGAGAATTTTGGGTGCACTATTTGAGGAGGTCTTTGCATGAAGAAGGCCACTTCCTGTTTGACATTTTTGCTGCTATAGTGCTCTGCCATTATGATCTGTTGACAGTAGTTGCTCCATGTGCTTTATTTGGGAATGGGGGGGAGTATTCTTGGCATGCGATCCTCACTATTTTTAGCGAGATAATGGTTCCCACCATGGAAGTTTTACATGATACTTGGCTTCATATCTAAAGCGCTCCACCTTGTGTCTATTCTAGGTGGCAAACATTTATTCATGTCAGCACGAGGGCACATCACTTGGTGGCTATTCTAGGTAGCACATACTTTTCATTAATGGAAATGAGGGTGCTCCTTTGGCTGCATCACTTGGTGGCTATTCTAAGCAGCACATACTTGTCATTAATGGCAGTGAGGGTGCTCCTCCTTGTTCTAGTTTTATCCTTTTCCCTCATCTATTCTAAGGAATTCTCCAAGGATACTCCCATACTCATTATATAAGAGATGGATAGGTGAGAAAGGTTTTTTTATTGGTTCTTTCTTGAGAACTTTCATTTCCCCATTCTTATGAGCCCTTCCATGTCAAATTAATTGAGTGAATTTGTGAAGTGAGCAGGCTCGACTAACATGAACCTACACATTTGAGAAAAAATACTCTGCTACTTCATGGCCATTGATAATATTCTTATAAGGCATGAGCATGCACTTCTTTCTAAATCAGTCCATAGATACAAATATGTAGCCATGGCCATGATTTGACATCGTCAACCCTCGAACAAAAATCCCTGGGTATACTCTACCATGGTTTGTGAGGAATGGACAATGGCATATATAGTCCAAACTTCCTATTGCTAGGCTTGATTGTTCTACAAAGAACACACATCTATTAAACTTAGAAACTTGCCTTATGTTCATCCCAAGACCTTGAATGCCTTTTATTAAATCCCCTTAACAACTGAATCAAAGTCTTGTTGACAACAATGGTTTGACCATTCATTCATTGATCCAAGGTTGTCAATTATTTCAACTTAGCATCCATGTTTTCCCATAATGTTGTCCAAATTATGCCCTGTTGCTGCCTAATGCACACCTACAAATGTGGAGAAGTCTCCAACCCACTTGATGTATCCTTGGAGGCACAAACCTGAATCTAGACCCACTTTCACCTCAATCTAGACTCCTTCCGTCTAGGCTCACTCCTAGGGAAGCCAAGGGGGTAGACCCTATTAAACTATGTGAAAGTTTTATTAAAGTTCTAGGAGTTAATTAAGTTATGGATTAAGGAAACCCAACCCAATGACAAACAACCATGCAAGATGCAATTCTTTCAATGAAAAACAAACCTTTTCTTTACAAGATGACAAACAAACCAGTGCCTAAAGATTACCAAATTTTACTTATTGAGATATGGACAATAAAATATTACTTCTACAACTTGAAACAAAATATGGAATATCTATACAATGAATTAAACAATAACTTTTCACTTAAAACAATTAATTCTCAAAGAATAAATAATATATGATATATCAAATAAAGAATGCTTTGACAATAAATAATCACATGTAAATAATTTGTTGAAAAATGAATGAATGGAAGTGCTTGAAAGTAAATTTCTGAAAATCAAATTGCAAGACTTGAAATGTAAATGTTTTGCAATGTAAGTAGGTTGCTTTTAGTAAATTTTAGGTCTCTCTTTGAATTAGGGTAATTAGATATGAATGATAATAATCCTAGACTATGTGACTACCACAAGTCCCTTATACTTTAGCCAAGAGGAAGTGTTGGGTTCTCAACAAGAGAACAACAAGGTTCTCCCCTAGCTCCACAGGTCAAATCCAAAGTGCTTGGGTTCTCAACAAGGAGGACACTTAGTGTCGTGAAACCGTCCCCGACTTCAACCCCTTGTAGCCTCCTTAAGTCACCTATTTTTAATGGTTAAACAATACTGAAACCGAGTGCCTAATTAGAATATCCACACGATCCTTTTCCCTTTCTTGTCACCCAAGATCCACAAAGTGGTAGGGGGGGGGAATACAAAGAAAATGGCGGGGAAAAGTTTTAATTGATTGCAAAAAATGAAATCTTGACCACCAGCCAACACGATTTTGGAAGGGTGGAAAATCCATTTTCATGCAAGGTGTGGTCAAAATGAAAATAAAATAACTTAGAAAAAGGAAATAGACTATCTAGCCAGAAACTTTGCCTTAAGGACAAAGGTGGGAAAAATTAAACCAATTTAACAAGCCTCACAGCTTTGGCACAATATGGACAAGCCTACCCATTTTGTGACCAAGGTGGGCAAAACAATCGAAAGTAAAACAAGTAAATACTAGCCACTCAACCTTCTCTTTGTGGGAGAAGTGGGGCAAGCAACTTGAGTAAGAATCATAAATCTAAACTGACCATCATGATTTTGCAAGGGTGGCAAGGCCACACACATGCAAGGTGTGGGAAAAATACTAAAGATAATTTATGACTTTACAAATTTGGAAAATAAACAAATAATGCAAGCCCAAGAGACTCTCCTGGGCTGCTTACAATGATTTGGAAAGTAAGAGGAGTGAAAGGGGCTGGCACCACAACTCTTGGATGCTTCATTGAGTTCCTTGTAGCAAAAAATGGGCAGCACCTCCCCTTAAATTGGCGAAAACCTACATAAAACAACAAGCTTTGTATGCTGGAAAATGCTAAAAAAGACTTAAACCAGTTAGTTTTGGTTAGTACATAAAACACAATTTTTTACGTAAAAATCTGAACTGAAAAAGATGATTAGATTTGCAAGGTTATGGAAGAAAAAATCTTGAAAATAAATGACAAATAACTGGAAATGAAAACATAAAATAAAATGAATCTTTTGATGGTTGGACAAGTGGGATTCCAGACTTAGAATCCACTCCCCCAAGCCTTTGGTAACCTGCAAATATGCAAATCCTCGCTACACAATGAGACAAGAAGGTGAGATCCTCTAAATGGCTTGTAAAATACTTTGCAAACACAAATGGAAGCAACCCAGAAAGACTTATAACAATACTACTACAAATCTATCCCCAACAAAATACTTTACTTTGGGTCTTCAAGTAGAACAATGTGAGCATGAAAATACACTAAAATTTGCAGCTAAGTTACCTCAATGAGAACACCATGCAAGAACACCAAGAGATCCTCCAAAGCTTCACTTTTATTATCCAAAAGAGTGGCTGCAAGTTTGCAACAAGATTACAAAAGAAAATTTGGGAGAGATCAAGAGAGAGTGAGGAGAAATTTGGGCAACATGAAGTTACAATGAAAGTAGATGCAAAAATGAGGAGAGGAGGCCTTCTTTTAAGGGTGAGAAGGAGAGGAGACCCTCCTTGCATGCTCTCCAAGTGGCATTCACAAAAGAGGGAGGGTCCACTTCAAGGGGGGGGCACCACAAGAGAGAGGAAATAGGTTGAAGGGGGTGGGAACCCCCTTCCTTGTATTTAAACATCTATGTATGGTCCAAGGGGGGCGCCCAAGGTGTGGGTCCCTCCCTAACCTTTACTTTGCACACTTGTTAACTTGTCATGTAGAGGGGGGGCACCCCTCTCTCTAGGGAAACATATGGAGTCACCAACACTTGCCTTGGGGGGGCCTTTTCCTAGTGGAAAACCACTTTCTAACTTAGGAATGACTTTAGGTAACATTCCCCCTGCTTCTTTCATGACTTTAGACCCTTTTACAAAATTTGTCTTTTTTACATTAGCCAATTATTTAGCAGGGGTGTGGAAATTCCAATTACAAAAATAAGTGATGGGCCAAACACAGCCCCGTAGAACCAAAAGTCTTCGACAACATGGCATCTGATGATGCATCTCTTCATGGCACATGAGTTGACCACCGGTGCTAAATGGGCTGTCAACATTTGGCTCCACATGGGGACGTGTGTTCGATCTTCTCACTTGGAGATGGAGAGCATACGAGAATCCAACACCTACAAAACAGAGTGCTCACCGTAGTGCACACCGAAAACCAACATTAGAATACATTTATACATAATTAACTCAATGAATTCTATACAACATTTACAAAATGAAATAACTAAAGTACAACATCATAATTTACAACAAATGAATCTATAGTACAGAAAAAATTATAAGTACATATTTACATAAAGAATGAAATAATACAAAATTGAAATACAAGGAGAAAGGTTAGAGATACGTTATAAAGGGTGTCCATTCAGACACCACGTTGCCCCATCATCTGTAAAATAGCTTGAGTTGTTGCCCATTCCTCGGAATGCTGATGGGCTCACCATCCAAGTGGCTGAGATGAAAAGAATTCGGCCCAGCAATTTCTCTGATCAAGTATGGCCCTAGCCATAAGCTGCCAAACTTGTCGTGCTTTCCTGGTTTCTCTCTGCCTTTATCCCATAGTAAAACAATATCATCCACAATGAAGTCCCTGTATCTGGCTGACCTGTCAAAATCTTTCTTAACTTTTATCTGATTCTTGCAATTCTGATCATAAGCCCCTCGTCTGATTTCATCTAACTCAATGATCTGATTGACCCTGTTCTGAACTGCATCCTGCTCTGTAGAAGTGTCCTCAACTGACCCATAAGTAGGAAGTCTAAGATGCACTGGCAACCTAGCCTCCAATCCATATACTAGCTCAAACAAACTCTTTTCAGTAGTTGCTTTCTTTGTTATTTTGTCGACCCATAATGCATGGAAGACATGTTCCAGATCTAAGGAAAAATATAATTTCAACGGGGAAGTTGGCAAGTGAAGGTTGTATATTCATATTTACAGATAAGGTGTGGAAGAGCACCAAAGGATCATTGGTGATAGAAAAATGAGAGAAGGTAGGTACATTGTATTTATGTATTGGTAATATTGACTCTTATATCTCCTTAGCTTCTACAAGAGTGGATACATCATTGTGGCATCATAGGCTTGGTAACATGAGTGAGAAGGGGATGCAGATACTTCACAAAATAAATTTGTTTCCAGATATTAAACAAATTGATTTGGATTTCTATGAGCATTGTGTTTATGGAAAACAGAAGAGAGACAGATTTCTCAGAGTCAGAAAAGAAAAGAAGAATGAAAGGTTAGATCTTGTGCATAGAGATGTATGGGGACCAACTCAGGTATAATCTCTTAGTGTCTCTCGTTATTATGTTACTTTTATTGACGATGCAACTAGAAAAAATTGGGTTTATTACATTTGACAAAAATCTGATGTTTTTGATACTGTTAAGAAATGGAAAGATTTGGTTGAGAATGAGACATGAAAAATGTTGAAGTGTCTCAGATCAGATAATGGAGGTGAATATTGCAACAAGGAGTTTGATGATTATCGTTCATACCATGGGATTCATAGAGAGAAGACAATTCTAGGAACACCACAAGAAAATGGTGTGTCAGAAAGGATGAACAAGACAATTGTGGAGCATGCAAGGAGTATGTGATTGTATGTTGGTTTTCCCTTATAGTTATGGGCAGATGTTGTAGATACTACTGTTTACTTAATAAACATAGGACCTTCAAGCTCTTTGGATGGTAGAATTCCAGAGGAGGCATGGACATGAAAAAAAGTAAACTATTCTTTTTTGAAGACTTTTGGTTGTGAATCATTTGTCCATATTGATAAAGAAAATAGAATAAATCTTGAGGCAAAATCCAAGAAGTGTACCTTTATTGGATACAGTGTTAATGATTTTGGTTATCACTTATCGGATTATGAAAATAAAAAAATAATTAGGAGTAGAGATGTCATATTCAATGAGAAGGTCATGTACAAAGATCAGTTGCAGGGAAAGAAACATGAAAAATAAAAACCATAATACACAGTGCTTGATGAGATCACTGAAAACGAAATTCCAAAGGTACCAGAAAATCAAAATGTACAACAACGGGATCACCATGTACCTCATACTCCTGTAAGTGATGTTAGAATATATACCAGGTTAAGTAGACCCCCTGAACAATACTCTCCTTCATTGTATTATTTATCGTTGATTGATTATGGTGAACCAGAATGTTATGAAGAGGCAATGTAGGTAGACACCAAAAAGAAGTGGGATCAAGGCATGAAAGAGGAAATGGATTCCTTGGTGAATAAACAAACTTGGGACTTAGCTCGGTTTCCTACAGGAAAAAGAGCATTGCAGAATAAATGGGTTTACAAGTTGAAGGAAGAAGATGGAGGAAAAAAGCGGTACAAGGCTAGACTTGTTGTAAATGGGTTTGTACAAAAGAAAGGTATATATTTTGATGAAATATTTTCTCTTGTTTTTAAAATGACTTCAATTAGGACTATATTAAGTCTTGTGGAAGTAGAAGATTTTCATCTTGAATAGTTAGATGTAAAAACAACTTTTCTCCATGGGGATATGGAGGAAGAGATATATATGCAGCAACCACAGGGGTATGAGGTCAAAGGGAAGGATAATTTGGTATGCAGGTTGAAGAAGATCTTGTATGGCCTAAAGCAAGCTCCAAGGGAGTGGTATTTGAAGTTTGACGGGTTTATGACAGAACAAGGTTATAGTAGATATCATTCTGATCACTATGTTTATTTTAAAAAGATAGAAAATGGAAGCTATATTATCTTGCTATTGTATGTAGATGACATGCTTGTTGCAGGGTCTAATATGTAGGATATAAATGTTCTCAAGAAGAAATTAGCTAATTCATTTGCGATGAAGGATTTGGGTGCTGCAAAGAAAATCCTCGGTATGAGAATAACAAGAGACAGAAAAAATCACAAATTGGCATTATCTCAGGGTGAGTACATAGAGAATGTGTTGGAGAGGTTTAGAACGAAGAATGCAAAACCAGTTAGTACACCTTTGGCCATCCATTTCAAATTAAGTAAGGAAATGTGTCCCAAGACACAGGGGGGGTAGAATACATGTCTAGGGTCCCTTATTCATCAACAATGGCAGTTTGATGTATGCTATGGTTTGCACAAGACCAGATATTGCACATGTAGTGGGAGTTGTGAGAAAGTATATGAACAATCCAGGTAAAGAACATTGGGAGGCAGTGAAATGGATTCTCAGGTATTTGAGAGGTACTGCTACTCATGCATTATGTTTTGAAGGTTCATACATTGTTCTACATGGATATGTTGATTCAGATATGGAAGGTGATAAAGATAGCAGGAGGAGCATCACATGTTATGTTTTTAATATAGGTGGAACAACAATAAGTTGGATTTTGAAATTGCAAAAGGTTGTTGCACTTTCAACAACAGAAGCAGAGTATGTTGTTGCGACAGAGGCTAGTAAAGAAACGATTTGGTTATAGAGGTTTATGGAAAAATTAGGAAAGAAGCAGGAGAATAGCAGGTTGTATTGTGACAATGAGAGTGTCATTCATCTTGAAAATAACTCAGTCTTCCATTCAAATACTAAGAATATACAACTGAGGTACCATTTCATATGATCTGTCTTGGAAGATGGACATTTAAAGTTGGAAAAGATACACACTAGCCATAATCATGCAAACATGTTAACTAAGGGAGTAACTAGGGATAAATTGAGTTCCTGCTCAGTTTCAGTTGGTCTTCAAGAATGAAGGTGAAGATGATAAATTTTCCAAGTCCAAGAAGGATCATAGTCTAGCAGATACAACAACGATGGAGTTGTTGAGATCAATCTCCAAGTGGGAGATTGTTGGTTGTGGAGCCTGATTATCTTCTTGATTCAAAGGTCATTGTTTTCAGTCATGTTTATACCCCATGAAGACTTTACACCCCGTAAGAATGTACACTCCTCCATGCGGGGGAGTGCAGGGGGGGTTACCCCCCTTGCGGGGTCCAAGGGCGAAGCCCTTGAAGGAAAAATTGTCTTGTAAATGTATATTGTAATTTCATTGTAAATATGGACCGTTCATTATAAGGTCACATATATGATGGTAGAAGGTATGTTAGGGTTTTTTACCCTAGAAGGCAACCCTCTTTTATGAGGGAAATGTATTGTGGCTATGCATCATTGCAAATATTGTATTCTGAGTGAGGCGATTGTGAGAGAAAGAAGAGGAAGTTACAGTGGGTGTGTTGTAGGTTATATCCCTTCATTTGCTGGACAATAATAAAGGAAGGACCTAACAATTTATCTGGTGGATGTAGCCCACATTTGGTGAACCACGTATATTTTTGTCTCTATTGTATTGTGTATCTTATGTGTTTTATTTCCGCATTTGTTTTATTTTATGGCTCTAAGATCTTGTTTTCCTAACACAATGTTTTTTATATAGCTCTTCTTTCCCAACCTCCTTTATTAAGGCATGATTTCCTCCTGATTGAAAAAACTAGGAAAGGAGTTTGACTATCTGATCACTTCTACTATTGTCACACGTGTCTTCCTTGAAAAGGGAGGAAAATTGATTTACTCCTTCAAAATCCATGTCCTTGAAATTTGTATCCCAAGTACCATCTCCCTTGTCAATATTCCAAATAGAGTTTATATTCTTTTTATAATTGACATACCTATGAAATAATTTTGTATTCTCATCCCTATCTCGTAACCATAAAGCCTTGCTCTTGATTCATTACTTTTATTTTTCCAAAAGAATACTCTTCCTTTTATGTGATAGTACCTTTATTTCAATTTTCTATTCATGATTCATAAATCCATAACCTTCACTATTATAAAGAACCTCCAAGGCTTCCTCTACTTCTTTAAGTACCCTATCATATTTCATATTTTTGTCCCTTGCACAATTAATAGCTTCCTTTTTCACCTCTTGTTAAGTACCCTATAAATTTTTTTCCCTTGCACAATTAATAGCTCCCTTTTTTTTGTCTTTTGTAAATTTTGATGGAATTGAAGTAGAGAATATTCTCTTAGATTACCATTAAAGGGTTTCCAAACCACTTTTATTTTTTCCACAAAATCCTTCATCTTTATCCACACTAGATTTATTTTAAAGGGACTAGTAAGTTTCTCTATTGCAAGAGCCACTTCTAACACCACATGATTATGGTCACAGTCCCCTCCTTGAGCTAATTTTCCTTTACTTGAAAGTCTTGATGCATGTACAATGTAATATTGGTTTGTTAATGCATGTACAATGTAATATTGGTTTGTTAATTGTATTATAAAATTGTAAATGAAAGAAAAAAGTTCCATTTTAAAGAACGAATATTTTAAAGGATGTGTGGTTAACATAAACTTTTATCTAATATATTCAACAATCAAAATTTCATAACTGTATGATGTTTTAATATTGGAATTCAACTCCCATTCCAAATTCCACTTGCATTCTTGAGAATATTCTTACCTTAACTTACATACTTGTTGAATCAAATTTTCATAATGGTTGATGTTTTAATATTGGAATTCAACACCCATTCCAAACTCCACTTTCATTATTGAGAACATTCTTATATTAACTTACATACTTTCTAAGTCCACTTTGTTGGTGGCATATAAGGAGGGGCATATTAGTGTATGTATAGGCCAAGGGAATACCAACAAGCTATAGAAACAAGCACAAGAGAAGTAGAGCTTCTAGTACCTTCCAGCTTTAATATACATCCACAAAAGTTAATATGTATACTAAAAGTGTCGAGAACACTCTTTGAAGTGAGTAATAAAGATATATGAAACTATCCAAGAATCGATCAATGAGAGAAGTTGAGGTATGTTAGGATGATATTTTCATTAAAATGTAAATATATTAAATTCATTACAATGTGGAGATCATTAGCTCAATAATTATTGCATGATGATCCTTTCCACCATCAATAAAAGAGGCCTCAAAGATCATGGGAAATGGATTTGGTGGATATTATAATCAAAGGTATCCAAAATGGAACAACTAATAATGATCACTCATCACACTGAAAACCAATATAACTAAAGAAAAAAAAGGAGACTATAGGTTATTGATGCATGCATAACATGTAGTACATAAGCTTAATTACAAGGTTTAAAATGGGAAAATGGCCATGTTGAAGGCTCTATTAAAAGCGTGAACATGGATATATCAAAGGCACTCCAATTCGATCACATATGTCAAATAGATCTCACACGTCCATGATGTTGATGTGATCATGATAACATTTAAATTCCCATTATGGAAGACAAATCGCACCATAGATTTAGTTAAGAAATTAATTTGGCTAGAGAAAGCTCTATATCAATATTGAGCTAGACTACAAAGGGTACTTCGACAATGAGTTCACTTTACACCCTTCCTTATGATATAATTACAGGCATGGTGATAGATGCTTCATTGATTTTGGTTACACTCCTCTGAGTCGATGTTATGGTTGTTGTTATAGTGGTAAGGAAGGATTTGATTATTGCTTCGTTCTAATTAGAATTGAAGGAGTATGTAGATGCCCTTGGAGACTCTGAGCAGCGTCACACATCAAAATATTGCATACAACAAGGTGTCGTGAATGCTACCTCAACTCTCAGGTAAACTTACTTTCTTGCCTTTCTTTTAGTTGTTAGTGATCTTGGTTTTACTGGGCACTAAGTTTGTAAATGATTTTCAGAAGTAATGCAAAGTTTAGAGCAAATGTGAGCATTATAAGCAAACATGTCAGAGTGGAAAGGCCAACTTATTTATGCATAACTTTTAGAAAAAAAAAACACTAGAATCAAAGGCACAAATATTTAAATTGATGATATCCTCCCGAGCTTTCACATGGTCTCACTATTCACCACGATTCTTATAAATGAGGCAATGACAAACTTGAACACAACAAATACCTACAGTCCAAAATCCACTTTCTTTTGCTTCCAAGGTGAGCATTATGCGAAAACGTGTGGACTAGCAAGGCCAACTTATTTATGGAGAAATTGTTAGGGACCTAACCCCTCACGTAAGTAGAATAATATATTTCCATGTAATAAAGGTCAATATTAATAAGGCTTAAAAATAAGGAAGAATAAGTCCAATGTAAGGATATCTAATAGAAGCTTTCGTTTCTAGAAGGATCTTCCTCTAGATAGTTCTTTTGATAGACATATTTAGTATAAATATGAGTCGAGGGTATGAGAAATTTTGTCTTGGATATTTTTGTAATAGAGCTCTACTCTATTGGAGGTTGCCTCCTCGAAGAGGCAAGTGAACATTGCTCTCAGTAATCAAAGTGTTATTTCTGGTATTATTTTGGTATCATTCTGGTATTATTGTGGTGTTGTTATGGTTATATTTTTTTTCATTTGCCATTTCTATCTATTAGTTTTTGTTCTGCATACTTTTTATATCTGGAATATTACAAGTGGTATAAGAGCACCTTCCTCGGCACAAAATTGTGGGTAAATTGTTTTTCAAG
Organism: Picea engelmannii; assembly: GCA_009831015.1. Lineage (NCBI taxonomy): Eukaryota > Viridiplantae > Streptophyta > Pinopsida > Pinales > Pinaceae > Picea > Picea engelmannii. The sequence continues at coordinate 37,681 of ML808453.1, forward strand.
GTAGAGACGTATTCCAACGTCTTTAAGCTACATAGATCTGTCGTTACGTGCATAAACCCGCGCTCGGGGATTCATACACGCATGAAATACAAGTGGTACTTAAGCTCACATATATTGGCCACCCTTGTAACCCATGTTGGTACCCCTTCAAGTGGTAGCGCATCAAACAATACTCGTATACAGATCGACCTAGATCTCATGAATCCCTCCATAGATAAACCGATCAGTCGTCTGACTGCTATAGTGCCATCAAGAATAGAACTTGGAAAGATACTCTCTAGTACCTAGGTAGTCGGGTAGTACGGCTAAGGTCGCGGTCTAGCCTCCTTAGTTGGTGCCCTGAGATATCAGACTCAGTGTTGTTGTTGGACCCCGCACATATATCAGAGAGCTATAGCAAAAGGCAAACCCTTGTCTGTAGAACCCTTGAATACCTAACCCTTGGGATGAAAACAAAAACAGAACATATAAGATATATTGTGGCGCAATTGTGTCTCTTGTATTCGAGTTGCGAAATTACTACACATTTCTTCTTGTTTAAGCATTTGGGCATTTCATCACTGCACCATTATTTGAGACCTATTCCATTGGATTTCTCTCTTCACCCTTATCACAGTCATATCTATCATTTTTCAGCAAAAAACAAATTCTTGTGGACTCGACCCCCTTCCAACACCCTTATTTGGGCTTTACCCCATTGGATTCAACTCGTCGCCCTGATCGTTGTGATACACTTCACCCATAACCCATTTTATGTGTGGCCCCACCCACCCCTTTTCATGTTCCCTCGTCATCATGGCCCATACCCGTAGCCAAGACTTGGAAGCTCGCTTCACTACCTTGCACTCTAATTTCACTGAAACCCAACAAGAAGTGCGATAACTCAGTGCCAATATTGCCACCATCAATCAAAAGATGCATTCCTCCATCGATGCCTCAATCGCAGAACTCAAACAAGAGCTCAGACAAGGCATTACTACCCAACTTGAATATGTCACTACGATGATCTGCGCCACGCTGCATATCCCTGTAGACCTCCCTTATCTGACCCGCCTTTGCATACTGAAGGTGAAACTTCCTCTCATTCCCAGAATTTTCATCCCCATCACTTTTAGTGTGACCTACGCCTTCTGTGTGTGGATGTGACCAAATTTGATGGATCAGATCCCATTGGCTGGGTAATTCAAATGGAACATTATTTCTCTTTGTATGGCATTACGGATGAGTTGGCCAAACTTCGGTATGGTGTTCTCCATCTAGATCAAGAACGTTGGCAATGGTGGCAATGGAGAAAAAATGCCCACCAAGGGTATGTGGCTTGGACACACTTTGTGGCAGAGCTTTATGAACGCTTTGACACTGACACCAACCATTTAGGTCATTTGACAAAGTTGAAACAATCTGACATAGTGGAAGACTTTATAATTGCTTTTGAGCGACTGGCTTTTTGTACAGAGGCATGCTTGATGCTTTTTTCCGGGAATGTTTTTTCAGTGGCCTCAAGGATGATATTCGTGCTCATGTCCTCATGGGTCGGACTCAAAGTTGGGTGGACACTACTAAAAGAGCTAAGGAATCACAACAGGTTGTCTCTTCTCAAAACCGAAAACCCTCCTTCACCCTTTAAAAAAAAATGCATTGCTCACTATACCATATTTACTTTTAAAATCTTATCTCATGGACAATGTGAGACTTCCAATATATATTTAATTTTTTAATAAAATAAGATATAAATTTTATTCTTATATTTAATTTTTTAATAAAATAAATTATAATTTTTATTTTTAAAAGAAAACTTATTCGTCTTTCATATAGTTATCAATCAATCATAAAACAAACTTTCATCACATTCCCATTAAGCTATTTTATGCCATATTTACTTTTAAAATCTTATCTCATAGACAATGTGCTACTTCCAATATATATTTAATTTTTTAATAAAATAAGATATAAATTTTATCCGTAGCCTAAAGATTTTGCGAAATGAAGATTTTTTCCCGAAATCCGACAAGAAATTGTTGGATTCGTAGATTTAATTGATTATTTCTGTAAAGTCCGAGTGCCCTGGGAGTTTTCCAGCATGTTGAATCCATTTATGCATTCAGAAATGGATTCTGAACAGCAAAAAATAGTGATTCATGTAAATTTATATTGTCAGATTCCGGCGAAAAAAACCATTTCGTAGAACAACTAACCAACGCCTATTATTCTTATATTTAATTTTTCAATAAAATAAATTATAAATTTTATTCTTAAAAGAAAATTTATTCTTCTTTCATATCTTTTATCAATCAATCATAAAACAAACTTGTCATCACATTCCCATTAAGTTACTTTATGGAAGGTTAGGAAATAGTTACTTTTGGAATGTTGTTTTTTCTTTTTCTATGTATTTTTGTTATGTGTCTTTTTTTTTCTTCTCTATAGAGTCAACTATTTAGTACAATTAAATCAATGATTATGTTCGCACATATTTTGTTATGTGTTTTTTAATTATGTTTTTATGTTTTTTTAATATTTGTGTTTTTTTAGTACAATTAAATCAATGATTATGTTCGCTCATATATACAAAAGAATAATAATGTAAAATAAATGAAAACGTTTTGCAATATTTCAAAAAGTTTTGTTTATAAATATAAATAAAAATCAAATTTATGAGTTTATGGACAGGTTTTTCTATTCAAGGGTTTTCCAATGCCTATTTTTTGTTCAAATTTGAGCACATAGCGAGAATTTATAGCCTCCTAAAGGTCTTAAACATGTTTAGCTTGTTTACATCATCATGCCTACGTGGCACTTAGGTCTACATGGTACGACACATACCTTAAAACATAGAATTCCTCTAAGGGATTTGTCTCGAGGTGTCGATGGAAAGAATCGGTCAAAGCACCAATGGAAAACATTTGTCAAGTGCCGATGGAAATAATCGGTCAAAGCATCGATGGAAAGAATTTATCAAAGTGTCGAACCAAGAGAAAATTGGATGGGTGCTAATGCCAAAGGCGTTTGTTCACCGAAAACCAAGGAAGAATTAGGACACCAATGAGACACTTTAGGTCGATTGTCAAAAACCAATAAACTCAGACAATTTAATCCATTCGTCGATTAGACAAATTCCTCCATCCACCGAAGTCAACTCTCTTGCCAGTTGTCGATGACAAGTGAGGCTAGGGAACATATACACTGACTAGGTGGCTAGGCAAAAATTTAGCCGAATTGCAAACTTCCCCTATTGTTTTCTAAGGTCCCTTCAACATGCTTGAGGCAATTATTCACAGTTCGTATGGTTTAATCTTGTAGGGATTTACTTTTGTTTGTGCCCAGTCAATGGCTTAATGGATTTGATAACCAATCAAGATGATTTTCCTTCAAGAAGTAGGCAAAAATATTATCTGGGTGATTCATATCTCAAATGCAGTTGTTTAAGGATGGCCTCCTATAGCCAATCAACACCATTTTGGGCTTAATGGTTAAGAGCATGTGTTTCCTTTTCGAGGGTCACTGGTTTGAATCCAGAGGGAAGTAGGGTATGTACACCTCCCTAGAACACTTACAAGTAGGAAAGATCTTTCATCTTACTCTAAATCAATTCAACTAACCTTCTAAATTAATATTTATACTATTTTGAAATAATAATAATAATTTGTTATTTCTTTTTTCTTTTCAATTAAAAATTAAAAAACATTAAAAAAATTATTTTATTTTTTCAAAATATATAATTAAAACCCTTCTAACTTACCTTTAACTGAAAATATCCCAAAAAATACCTCCACGTAGAACAATCTCTACTTTTAACTTTCTTCTAAAACATTTTAAATTTATATTAATTAATTATATAATTATATATATATATATATATATATATATATATATATATATATATATATAAACAACTGAAGCCACTTCTTTTTCCTCTTCTTAAAACATTTTGACTTTATATTATTTAATTATATATAAAACATTCTGACTTTATATTAATTGATTTTTAATAATTGATTATTAACCATTTTATATTATTTAATTATATATAAAACATTCCGACTTTATATTAATTGATTTTTAATTATATATAAAACAATCTGACTTTATATTAATTGATTTTTAATTATATATAAAACAATCTGACTTTATATTAATTGATTTTTAATTATATATAAAACATTCTGACTTTATACTCATGACACACCCCAATGCCAAGAGAGATAAAACTCAATTTTTAAAAGAAACAACTAAAGTTATGGTAAAAAAAAACAATATGAGTTCAACAATTCTATGGTGGTCATAATTGTAGTAGCATTTTTTTTATTTATTGTTATATAATAAGTGATTGAGGATCTTCAAAGGAGTTAAATCGACTTTGTATTTATAGGGAAATTAAAGCATGTGTGTGTATACACATTCAATTGGGTCTAGCTTAATGGTTTGGAAGGAGAAATTTGTTCGACAACACAGGTATTCCAACAACGACAACACAGGCATTCCAGCAGAGGACAAACACCTTCAGTAACCACTCACATAACCAGATCAAAGATCAACACACCAATGTTTTCATGTGGTAAAACCCCTAAGGGGAAACATCCACGGCCCCAACCAACGCGGCCACTTGGAGCAGTTTATTAATGCAAAGAAAAAGATTACAGAGAGATTTTACAAGAGAGTTTCTCACAATCGATCATCGGCAAATGACCCTCCATGCTCTTTAAATAGAGAT
>ML808453.1:51407-67032 GCA_009831015.1 Picea engelmannii
TTCGATTGTGACTGTTGAAGAGGTGCGCCCTCGATTCCGAACCCCCCCCCGCTTAAAGGTAGACAGGCCGGGGGGCTTCGGAATCCAAAGTGGGTCGTTGATCCGTGCGCTCTAATTCCTGCCATCTAGATTTGATTGCCATTTAAACACAGACGCATTTTGCATCCCAAACTTAGGGAAAGAGGGTTTTTAACCCATTCCTTTGCATTTTACTCCCCTTTACAAGAAATGTCACTAACACCAGGTAAAAAACATGATCCTCATCAGATCATATCTAGAAGGAGGAAAATGAATAGGAATGCTCCAAATGAGCATGAGCCTATTGAAGGCCTGGAGAATTTTTTAAATCTTGAAGAATGTGTGGATGTTGAAGCCACTCTACAAAAGGAACCAACACAGCAGAGTATTCCAAAGGTGGTGATTAAGGTTCCAAAAGCTAGTACACAGACTAAGAGGATTGTTTTAGAGGCAATGGACATAGAACCTGAATACATTGCCAGAAAGAAAATGAAAACCATTCAGACAAAGCAGTGTGTATACTTGGAGGATGAAGGGCCTAAAGAACAAACATGTTTAGACATGGTGGAGAGTGGCACAAGGGTAATTGAATCAAGAGTTGATCAATTGGAAAGTGAAGGTAGTTCATGAGCCATCCATGGCCAGAAATATTATTTTGCTCCGACCTCAGAGGAAGCCTACCAGTCAAGGAAGATTTATCTAAATGGTGTGCAAAAAAAAGAAAGGAATCACTAAGTGAGATCATGAATCTAATGTCTGAGGTAAATAAATATTCCCAGCACAAGTCTTCATTATTCACAGTGAGAGACACATAAAGGAAAACATTCAACATTGCCATAGCAGAAGAAGATAAGGTCTCTACGATCAAAATAAAGTATGATAATATCAGTGCCCCAGATAAGGTTCAATTCCACAACCAGGGTAGTGACATGTTATATTCAGATTATTTATATTTAAATTTGAAAAATGCAAAATTAACATCATTAGTTGCCAAGCTTGAAGGTCAACTCAGGCAGGAAAAAGCAACAAGTAAAGCATGGAAGATTCAAATAAAGAAACTTGAACCTGATGGCCCCAAAGCAATGAAAGCCTTGCTGGATGAGAAAGACAAAGTGATTCTCAGCCTGAAGAAAAAGTTGAAAATGCATGCTACAAAGGATCCACAGACTGCAGAACTTGTAGCATTGGAACATGAAAAGGAAGATTTTTAGGATAAATTTCTGCAACTGGAAAAGGAAAAATTAGAATGGTCAAAAAACTTTGTCTTATGATGTACCCTATGTTACACTCTCTTCTACTGAAAGCAAATCAGGAACTAAAGACATTATCTAGGCAATGTCTCAGGTTAGCTTAAAGGATTGGGAAATACAAGAATTGAAAGAGAATATCAAGAAAATGGAACAAGAGGCGTGGAAAAGGGATGAAAGAGTATCACAACTTAAAAAGGAAAACACAATCCTTCATGAAAAGGTGAATAAGCTAAACTCCAGGCTTAAACGAAAAAAGTTTGTTACAAGGAGCCAAGCACATCATCTGAGACTCCATATCAGTTGAGGTTACAAAACTTAGGGCATGTCTAAATTTTTTTAATGATGAGGACAACATTGCAGTTTTGGCTAAACAGAGATGCAAAGTTATTAATGGAACTTTATCAAAAATACCAGCAGAATGGGCCCAAAACGCTATCAATCTCCTTAATACAATGCCTTCATCAAGTTTGCAGACAATTGGGGTCAAAGATAGAACTGCTTTGATAATATGGGCTAGAAGAATCATAACCAAGCACAACCTCTCAAATTTAGTCCAGAATAAAGCAACCCAATTGGAGAAGAGTGTTCAAGATTTTAAGGATTTGTTTGAAGAACTATTTATCAAAGGTCTTCCATCATTTTAGGATGGAAAGGGAAAGTTACACAAACATGAAGTCTACAATGCACTCTTGACACAAGCGAGGATGGATCACTCTAGGTTTGAAGACTTAGATGAAGTTTTAAAGGGGGCAATTGTGGTAGAAAAGTTAGCCATAGATTTTGAAATTTTGAATAAATTTAAGATAATAAAATTCAACATGCCTTTCATGTCGTATGCCTCTTGCATCAATTTGAAAATTTTAATAAAAGAAATGATGGATTATGATATTCCTTCTAAATTACAGTGGAAGGAAATAGTAAGATTGGGTAAAACTAAATGTAATTTTCCAGGTCCTAGTAAATGACCATCCAACTGTCAATGAAGTATGGTTCCAAACATCATCCAATCAGATTAAGACACTACCAAGGTCAAAGGGGAGAAGATAAGTATAAAGCTGCTGAAATATCTCAAGGATCCTGATTTTCTGAACTACTTTTCTCTATTTTTGTAAATCAGTTTCAAACCAAATTTCATTGGTTTTTATAAATATTATAACACATAATGTACAAAGGGTGGGAGAAAGTTTGATGAATTGAGTAGTCTGAGAGTCTTTTTACTGTAATATTTTCCCGAAGAATTAATAAAGTTGGTTGATCCAAGGCTTCTAGGATCCAATCTTGCTTCAAAGATTCATGTGCTAGTGATTTTGTAGCATGTTCACTTCAGTGTATTTTCTTCTTTTAGTTTATTGCTCTCTTTCCATATCTGAATGATATTCAATTAAAATATTGTTTCAGAATAAATCACGTTGATGCTTTGTCACATAGTTTAGAATATCAATGGTGTTTTCTTCTGCTAAAATAGTTTAAGAAATTTCAAAATATAATTTTTTATGGGGCTAATCTTATCAAAAGTTTAGTTGTATTTATTTTTAGCTCGTAGAGTTCAATTTGTAGAATTGTGCCATATAAATTGTTTTTGAAATGGTAGATGTAATCAAATTTATTGCAAAAATAATATAGACACGGTTTCCAAATTATGACATGTCACAAGAAAATGAAAAAAAAAACCATTTGTGTATACATATTATATATTTGGAATCTACAAATTAAAATTTATATAGACAAAATTAATATAAAACTACTTTCAAGGCTCGAATTCGGCCCTGTCCATAGACAAGCCCGAATTCGACCTTGTCCATGTACATGGCTAGGCCCGAATTCGACTATGTCCAGACACCATCTAATTTTTTAAAACAAAATAACATAACATACAATTTTTTTTAAATTGAATTACATAAAACAGTTTTTGAACAACCTACCTGGATATGTGAACCGATGAAGCCTCTAATTTGAGCCCTCGACACACCAAGGAATTTTCTAACGCCACCAATGAATCTTCTGCGATAGTGTTTGTACACAACAAAAATGATGGTTGTGAGCCATCACCACACTAGAAACGTTAAAACGAGCATAAAACAAGAAAAAACACAATAAAAGTTGCATAGATTTAACTGCAAACTTAGTAGCTCAAATCTATACAGACACCAAGAGGCACACCCCACCTAGAACAACCTACCAAAATAAACACCAAACTCGACCTGAACATAATTGGTTTATTGTCAACAACTTTGGAAATTGTTACCTATCTGAGAGGCAGGAAATATATAACAAAATGTTCGGTCGAAATATTTTTACCGCAGAAAAAAAATCCGTCGAACAATTCTTGTACAGGACTGTCGAGGGCATCATTCGATTTGACATGTGAACTTTCGGTCGAAAAATGTTTCGGCTTAAAAAACCTATCTTTTGACCGAAAGAAAAAAAGGGTTCGATTGAAAAAATGCCACTAGGAATTTTGGAGACCCGATTCTCACAAAAGTGTTACCCACCTTCATGATTTTACCCTGATACATATGTTAGTACTTGCACATTAAAACCATTATACTATTAAGATATATAGAATGTATTGGTATTTACAATGCATTGGAACCAAAATCATGCAATATAATGTAACTAGAATTGTGAGGAAATATGAAGTTGGAGAAATAAACTATTGATATTGGAAAGCAAAAGAGCCTCGATATGACTTTCACTATCTTTGAGTTAAAGGCTTCAATGGTCTTTGAAATCAACTTTGTTTCTCAAATGATAGATATGAAAAATAGAAAAGCCAACAAGTGTGGTAAAACAAACGTTGAAGAAGAAATTGAGTACATAATCTATTTGGCAACGAGGACCAAATGTAGAAGAGCTTTTTGAGCCCTCTTTGATTTGGGTTATGTGTGAKCATCTAGAAGCCTACCTTACCCTACCCTAYCGTATGCCCTTTTTAGTGTCACACATTCATTTTGTTTTGGTTTCATGTGGGTATCTAGAACCCTAGCTACCTRCCCTTCTGTATGCYCGTTTTACTCTCGATCTCCCCTCTTTGACAAGTTTGAGGGTGAAGCTAAGTTTGTTATGGGTGCAATTAAAATGTTATGCTSGATCCACTATGTTTTATATTCTTAAAGTGAAGCTCAAAATCTTTTTCATTGATGTAAATTGAAATATGAAAAACCATAATTTTTATTAAAATTTTATCAAGCGAAAACATATTTTAAATATTCATTGTTCAAGGTCATTAATTTTTTWAAATTAAAATTAAATAGATTTAATATTATTWTTTTTTTAATAAATAAAATGTAAATATGTAAATATTAATGGTGTTGTYTAACTATTTTATGTTTTGGTTCTTTTCGCCAGAATTCAATGACATAAATYTTTACAAAATCACAAYTTGTTGTTGTTTAATATGCATTTATGAAATGCAGAAATGGATTCAACTTGCTAAAAAACCTTTAGGACACTATTAGAAAAACCTTTAGAACACTATTATACCAAAACCTAAAACTTTTAAACTACAACATGTATATAAATTTATGAGTAATCAGATAGTTTTGATCTTAGAATAAAACTTACTTTTAACTAATAAAAAGATTATTTTTCTTTAATATAAAGAAATAGATTAACAACTTAGAATTTCTTAAAAAAGAATAATCTACATCTTTATAAATTATTTCAAATAGCATAGATAATAATGGAATTATAATAAATAATAGAATTATTAATTATTAATAATGGAATTATAATAAAAATAGAATTATAATTAATAATGGAATTATAATTAATAATGAAGTTATAATGGATTTTACCAACCTCAAACACAATTTAAAAAAAAAATCACTTTAATTATTACACAATATATCATAAAAATTAATAATTATTTATATCCAATAATTAATCTACTTTTTTTTTAATAATCGAGAGTCATTGTATTATTGATAGAGAAAAAATGTACAAAATTTTTGTTGTTGTTGGAAACCAGACCAACATCAAAACAAAATATTGTCATTCAACATATGTTTGATATATCTAAGGCCTATGACTATTAAACTAGAGTAGGAATACCTCCTAGTTCCTCTGTGAGAGCTTATATCCTAATTTAAAGTACTAAGCAGAGGTGGTAAACCCAAGCCTCGTTGGTATTTAAACAAAAATCACAAAAAGAACAACATAGAACTTAGCTAATGGTGTGGCCTGTTGCCGTTGGGACTTGGGGTTGAACGTAGTCCAGGTTGGACATATCAATGCCGACCAACTTATTCGCAATCAAATTAAGCTTGTGGTCGACCAACTTGACCTGATGCTGCATGTCATCGAGTTGCAGAAGGACCTCTTGGTGGGCTTCATGGTGGCCAAGAAGAACTCTGTGCATCAAAGTTTTCAAGTGCCAGTAGATCTCCATCGTTTTCAGGTACTATGAGGACCACCCACAAACATAAATAGTGTCGGAAACCCACGAGCTGGTCGTTTCCTTCACCTCATCATCCGAGATGAACTTCCTTAAAACCCGAACGTCCGCCTCGGCCGCATCCATTTTCGATTGAATTTTGGGAGGGGTCACTGAGCGATATGTCTCCGTCGAATCCTCAACCGCATCCACCAAGCGAAAGCCTGACTAGGTTCTGGGTCGGCTGGAGGTTCCCCCTGGCCCTTACGAGAAGAGTTGCCCCGAGCCATGTAGATAAGGGTGGAGAATCAGAGCGCAGAGTGCAGGGGTGAGAATAGAAAGAAGCTATGAAGCAATCGAGAAGCTGATTGTCAGAACCAATAAACTAATGGGGCACCAATCAAAGAATTTAATCCATTCGCTGATTAGACAAATTCCTCCATCCACCGAAGTCAACTCTCTTGCCAAGTGTCGATGACAAGTGAGGCTAGGGCATAGATACATTGACTAGGTGGCCAGGGAAAATATTAGCCGAATTGGCAAACTTCCCCTATTGTTTTCTAAGGTCCCTTCAACATGCTTGAGGTGATTCTTGACAATTCGTATGGTTTAATCTTGTAGGGATTTACTTTTGTTTGTGCCCAGTCAATGGCTTAATGAATCTTATAACCAATTGAGACGATTTTCCTTCAAGACGTACACCTCCTTAGAACACTTACAAATAAGAAAGATCTTCCATCACTCTAGACCAATTCAACTAACCTTCTAAACTAATATTTATACTATTTTGAAATAATAATAATAATTTATTATTTCTTTTTTCTTTTCAATTAAAAATTAAAAAAAAGTTAAAAAAATTATTTTATTTTTCTAAAATATATAATTAAAACTCAAAAATATCCTAAAAAGAACACTTACAAGTAAAAAAGATCTTCCGGCTTGAACCAATTCAACTAACCTTCTAAACTAATATTTATACTATTTTGAAATAATATCCTAAAAAGGACCACCACGTACAACAATCTCTATTTTTAGCTTTCCTCTAAAACTTTTTAAATTTATATTAATTATATATGAAACATAAAAAAAAAACGGATGAAGCCACTAATTCTACTTTTAGCTTTCCTCTTCTAAAACATTTTGACTTTAAATTATTTAATTATATATAAAACAGTCTGACTTTATATTAGTTAATTTTTAATGACTTTATATTAGTTGATTTTTAACAATGGTTAATAGAAATAAACGACTTGATTGTAGACTTAATTCGATTTTAACACCCTCCACCGCCAAACAATGAAAATATATCATAAAAACTGGTTCATGGAAATTATTTTGAAATTATAAAAAATTTAAATAATGCCACGTTATTGCGGTATCAAATGTGTTGTTATTGAAAATTAATGCGGAAAACAATAAATAATAATACAGACGTCTAATTTCGGCGCTTTAGGTACATGCATGTGGCTCATATGTCAATGTGGAGTTAAAGCACTCCATCTGGAGTACACATTATTCCCAATTGTAACCTTTGGAGATCGGGGATGCGGGAGGCTCTTGGTAATGGAAGGGAAGCAAATCCAGCGAACTGCGAACTACAGTACGGCGTAGATCGAAATCGTTCTGGATAAACCTATTTTCGCTTCGAGCCATAGAAAAATGATGCAAGCTGCGGGGTTTAATTTGACACTAAAATCTTCAAGAATGGCCCGGTACAAAGTTTTAAACTGGAAAATTTGAGATGACCATTTCAAATTTGTAGCGGCCGAGAGCTAATATGGTGAGAATTTAGCATAAAAGTGGACCAGACTGATAAATTTGAATTTCTATTGTGGAAGGTTGAATTTTGGTCAAACAAGCTCGAAAACTACTTGAAGATCTCTGTAATGGTTTTCGAAGATCTCCGTAATGGTAAAAAATGTAGTATTTGTGAAATCTGACATATTTATTTAAATAGTTTGTTGTTTATGAGTGTGGAGGTGTGTTATGATTGCGTTGTTTCTGAATACAGTAGAAAGTGTTTTGAAGAAGCTTAGGGTTCTGTAAAGAAGAAGCTTAGGGCTAAAAGCGTTGGGATAAAGAAGAAGCTATAAATATATCTTGAACTCTCGTTCTGCATATCTTTATCAGGGTTTGTAGGTTAAATCTTTCTTTTTGGGGGAGTTAAAGCCGGGGGGCGCGTTGTACAATAGTATTCCGTTATTAGCAAGTGTTCCTGCTTCTTATCTTAGATCGCTATAAGAGCGTCGCTGGAGGCTGGCCCCACAAACAAAGGTCCCTGGATGTGCTCGGTGATGCGGTGGGAACAATGAATTTCGATCGGAGAGGCTACCTTGAAAACCCCAACCCAACGACGGATGTCTGGATCGATATACCGGCAAATAGAGTTGCGTAGATGGTAGCACTCCAGGGTACTCGGTATTATAAATATACCATGGAGTGGATTCGCTGAAGTTGTGTTTTTTAATGTTTTAATTTACATCTTTTGGCCGCTAAGAAGTCACAGATTTAGGGGCATCTCTACAGTCAAGAACAGATTTGTCCCAAATTAAGCTTTTAAAATTACTAGTGTGTTTGAGAAAGGGGTAACACAAATTGGAAATGGCCCAAAGTTGATAATTTTTACCGCAAATTGGGGGAAACTCTGGCCTTGAATGCAAGGTCTATTCTCTCAGAGCTTTGGAGTGGAATCCAACTCGCACTGGCCTCATTTGCGGTGGTGAAGAGTGGTCTGATTAATGCACTCGACCAAAGGGTCTGCCTCTAACAAAAACTGTAGTATTTTGATCGACCTAGTAATACTATTTTCTTCCCCAGTAATACTATGTTCTTCCTCTATTCAGAGATTAGATCAGAGATATATGTACTTGAAAGGATACTTGAATTCTAGCACCTCAACGACTTAGTAATCTTCGCTAGGATCTTCCCTGGAGGTTAGGGGTTCTCACCCAAGAATTTCATGTGGTTAGCAGGCTTGGAGCAAAGAAGGGGGAAGATGCAGTCCTGCAGAGAATGGGAATAATAGCATTTTGTTCTCTGGGTTAGGGATGGGGGTTTTTCGGCGTAGTTTGTGGGTGGGTCTACAACCAGTGACTTAAGATTCAAATCGAATTGCAAAAATAGGAACTACCTATTTCCATTAATACTCTCTGAAGGAGTGCTTTTTAGAGCACGACGAGATGGATTTGAACGGAGAAAATAAAGCACTTCATCCCGTAGGGTCAATTCAAGAGCATAATAGCTTTGAAATGAAATATGGTTCCCTCTTTTATGGTCCTGTGGCTTCTGTATGTATGATCAGTGGTATGAAGATCTCTTCAAGTTCATCCGCCAGGGCAACTACTCCTATTTCTTCAATCTACTTCGCTTCAGAGAATAGATTGACTTTTACTGGCTGGTTTTCTGGGGTGTGGTCCGCAAGGTCTGGTTCCGGTCAGAAAAAAACATTTGATGGGGCACCTCTCTATTCCCCAGTTTTCCCGAGCAACCTTACTGATGTGTGTGCATTTCCGATATGTGTGTGCATTTCCGATATGTTCCTTCTACAAGGGAAAAGAGTAACCAGAGAAACCTTGCGTTATTAGTTTTGTTCCAATGCAAATAGGGGAGCTTGCGGTAATGCGACATGGCGCATGGTCTTACGTATAACTGCTAAGTGCTTATTTCCTCAGGAGCCTGCTTGAGGGTAAATACTTACACCACTAAGGGGTTTGGCGGCCAAGGAGATCTACTTCGTGACAGCAGCCGGTACATGCTTTGAACCTGTCTGCTGGATTTGTCCTTGTCTGAGTTTACAAAGAAATCCCTCAAGTGTTTTCTGTAGCTGTATGAATTTATGCTTTACTTGAATATCTTATGCGCACACATCCTTTTAAATGTTTTGAAATGGTGAATGAATTTCTATCTACTTTCAAACATTCATATTCTAAATGTTTTGAAATGGTGAATGAATTTCTATCTGCTTTCAAACATTCTTATTCCAGGGTAATTCTTGCCTCTCTATTGTGCCGAGTAGAACTATGAATCCAATAAATGGAGCCATGGGACAGCGATGAAGTGGAAATTGTCAAAGCTTCATCAGTTTTATGTAGTGAAGATAATCCGAGATGGAGAATTCATAGATATTGTGCTTTTAATCTTGTATCCCATGCTTGAAATGAAAAAGCATGTTGTGCTTAAGCTCCCGTGCCTGAAGTGAAAAAAGAAGTGTAGAACGTGCCTGAAGTGAAAAAAGAAGTGTAGAATAAGCGCCATGCAATGTAAAGTCCCATGGGCATATTTTGGGACAGTCACTGAACTGTACTCATTGAATTGCGTTTACGGTTTCACTTGAAAATATTTAGTTTTTGATTAGCCTGTGTCTATGCAGGCTTGGCTTCGTTCTGTAGATTTTAAAGTCCCATGGACAATTGACCGTAATTTTCATGTAGCTGAGGTTGAGGCCTGTAACCGTACATGTCGTCCCAAGTGGCAAACTCATGGGTTGAGGTTGATCTCTGGCCGCTGGAATGTCCGATGCTCGCCAAGTGCCAACCTCGTGGGATCGAATCTCTGGCCGTTGGACTGTGATGGCCACCAAGTGGCAACCTTGTGGGCCAAGGAGACTGTCCGACGACTGCCAAGTGGCAAACTCGTAGGCATCAGATCTCTGGTTGCCTGACTGTAGGATGGCTGCCAAGTGGCAATGCCACGGTCGTCGGATTTCTGGCAGTCGTACCGTCGGATGGCTGACAAGTGGTGAGATCCTGGTCGGTTGATCTCTGGAAGCTTGACTGTCGGATGGCTGCCAAGTGGCAACGTCCTGGGCGTCTGATCTAGGGTAGCCTGAACGTCGGATGGTGCCAAGTGGCCATGTCTTGGGCGTTGGATCTCTGGCAGCCTGAACGCAGGATGGTTGCCAAGTGGTCGATTCCTGGGCGTCAGATCTCTGGCAGCCTGACTGTCGGATGGCGGCCAAGTGGTCGAGCCCTGGGCGTCCGATCTATGGCAGCTTGAACGTGGGATGGCTGCCAAGTGGTCGAGCCCTGGGCGTCGGATCTCAGTCAGCTTGACCGTGGGATGTCTGCCAAGTGGCAACGTCCTCGGTGTCGGATCTCTGGTCGCCTGATCGTTGGATGGCTGCCAAGTGGGGAAGTGGTGGGCGTCGGATCTCTGGTCAGCTGACCGTTGGATGGCTCCCAAGTGGCGAACTCATGGGCGTTGGATCTCCGACAGTCTGACAGTGGGATCACTGCCAAGTGGCCAAATCATCGGCGTCGGATCTCTGGCAGCGTGACCGTCGGATGGCTGCCAAGTGGCAACGTCCTTGGCGTCGGATCTCTGGCAGCCTGACCGTGGGATGGCTGCCAAGTGGCAACGTCCTGGGCGTTGGATATCTTGCAGCCTAATCGTGGGATAAGTGGCAACGTCTTGGGCGTCAGATCTCTGGCAGCCTGACCGTGGGATGGCTGCCAAGTGGCCGAGTCGTGGGCGTCGGATTTCTGACTGACTGACGGTGGGATGGCTGCCAAGTGGCAATGTCATGGGCATCCGATCTCTGGCAGCCTGATCGTGGGATGGTTGCCAAGTCGCCAAGTTCTGGGCGTTGGATCTCTGTCAACCTGACCGTGGGATGGCTGCCAAGTCGCCAAGTTCTGGGCGTTGGATCTCTGTCAACCTGACCATGGGATGGCTGCCAAGTGGCAATGTTCTCAACGTTGGATCTATACCCTGCACAGGGACACGTGTCGACAATCGGGCGGCCGGGTTGCCATACCGTACGATGAAAATGATACGAAACTTGGTTCTACGTGGCACTGATCCAAAGGCTGCACAGATCCAACGGCTACAAGGTCGCGGATCGTACGGCCTGACAAGGGAAATGTGGCACGGAATCCGACGGTTTAGCAAGAATCACGTGGAGTGAGCAGGCTACTTGTTTTACGTTTTGGCTCTGCCGGCGGTAGCCCCTGTCCCATCTCCGGCGATCGGACTCATCTCCCATCCGTTAAAGCGCGTACGTTTAAAGTTTAAAATTTGACTCTGTAAACGCGCGTTAACTTTTTGGCCGCTCATATTTTTGTTTTTGTGTTTGAAAATGTAAAGGAAAACACTGATCATCGCAAAGAGTATCCTCGCACAGGTGGTTTTCCAAAGCATCAACAAGGTTCACCTTCATCACAGGACCAGTGTTTGCAGATTTGGTTATTCCTCTGCTGACACAGATTCATCAGCAGGAGCAGTGTTCGCAGATTTGGTTATTCCTCTACTGACACAGATTCATTCCGCCCTTGCAGGCCATATCACCACCACGTTTACTTCCATTTCCTGGGATAAAAGTCATTCAAGGGAGAAATGGGATACCCGTCTCTGTTTCAGGTCTAGGTGACTTCTGGTAATGTACTCTTCACTGGTTTATTTGAGATAGGTAAATATGCAAATAAAAACATATTACATGGTTTTGTTGTTTATCACTCACACTTGGGAGTGGAACAATTCTTCATGTACGACAACAGCAGCGAGGACAATTTGGAAGAAATAATAGAAAATATGGCAGACAACACAGCTATAACGTGAGGCGCCATCCATGGCCTACCATGGCCTTGGGCTAAAGACACAGGAAGTCGGATTTGCACACAGTGCTTTGCAGGCCAGAGATAGTTGTCATTGGGTTATGTTCACAGACATTGATGAATTTTTATTCATCGATGCTCTTGGACTCTTGCTTATGAATTCACGTCTTCCTCATCTGACAGTCCAATAATAGGGTAAGTGTCTATAAATTGCAGGAACTTCAACCCCTCCTATCTGAAAAACCGTCCTCCCCAAGGGGTGACTCAAGGCTATAATTTGAGCAGCGCCACAAATCCGTAGTCCTCCTGGCCGCGCACTCTCCGTTACTGAATGCAATACACCACTTTGAGAAAAGAAATTGGCTCCCAATTAATTAAAACTATCCGTCTCCGCCTCCGCCTCCGCCTACGCCTACAGCAAAAGAAATTGGCTATCAATTGTTTAATTAATTTTATCAAATTAATATATTTTAAAAAATTGTGAAAGTTGAGTGATAAGTTGTACAAAATTCAATTATTATTGTTATTTTCTTAAATATCCAATTTGTTCGAAAATTCTCTAAATTGAAGTTTGCCCCTGTAGAACAGGGGAAGGGGAGAGAGATCGGCATTCATATCTTCGGAGATAAAGGGGAAAAGAATGAGACTGGTTAAACTCGTTTCAAAGGAGATTCCATTAAAGTTTTAATGCAATACACTGTGTTTTAATCATGTTTATGCAATTAATTCAGTTTTTAATTTTGTACTATTGTGTATTCATTTTTTCATCATGCTTATGTTATGAGTTAAATTGCAACCGAATATCTCTGCACCATTTTTACATATAAATATATTTTATATTATGAGTTAAATTGTAACCATATATCTCTGCACCATTTGTACCATTTTTACATATAAATATATTTTATATTATGAGTTAAATTGTAACCATATATCTCTGCACCATTTGTAATAGGACTTAGTAGTTTATTACATTATGTTATAATTTCCATATTAAAACATAAATCTACTAATAACCCTAATTTTTTAATATTTTGTTTTAATCACATAAAATAAATAATTAGTTTATTACATCGATGCCATGTTCTTCTAGAGAGAGAAATACCACCATTTATTTGGTATCACTGTATGATATGATTTAAATTGCAACTGTATATCTCTGTACCATTTATATTTCTAAATTGCAACCGTATATCTCTGCACCATTTATATTTCTAAATTACAATCAGTATATCTCTACACCATTTATATTTCTATATTGCAGTATATCTCTACACCATTGATATTTCTAAATTGCAACATGTTATGAGTTAAATTGCAACCATATATATCTACACCATTTTTAATGCTACTTAGTAGTTTATTACATCATGTTGTAATTTTCATATTAAAATATAAATCTAGGAATAACTTCCTAGTTTTTTGTTTTAATCACATAAAACATAAAGTAGTTAATTTATTACATCCATGCCATGTTCTTCCAGAACATAAAGTAGTTAATTTATTACATCCATGCCATGTTCTTCCAGAGAGAGAAATACCACATTTATCACTCACCTTAGAAAGTGAGAAATATCACATTTATCATTCACCCTCAAAAGTGGAAAAGTATTCATAATTTATCTACACTAGTAACAATATTTACAACAATTTACAATCTTATACCAATTTGCAAAATATAATAAAATATGTGGTCCACATGAGCAATTTTATAACAATTTGCAAAATATAATAAAATTTGTGGTCCATGTGAGGCCGAGGCACCAGTAAGACATAGGAAACCAAATTTATGAAATATGCATACCATAAATACTTTTCAATAAATTATATTAAAAACACATTGATGAATTTGTATTCTCTTCAACAATTAAACAATTTCAATAATTTTAGATGATTAAAAGTGTCACCAATTATACTTTAAATGAATTTGTATTCTCTTCAACAATTAAACAATTTCAGCAATTTTAAATGAATAAAAGTGTCACCAATTATACTTTAAATGCTTTTGGACTCTTGCTTACAAGTTATTACTAGACGTGCTCTCTCCTTTGATATTGAATGCAATACACATATTTGAATGCAATACATATATTTTAATTAGTGTAAAGCATAAATTGCAATGGATTTTTTTCCTATAAACTACATATTATATTATTGTGATATTTTTTTAAGACAATTGATCTTAGCAAAAAGATAGTACACATCCATGTATGTTACACATGGGATATTAAAGTAGAGAGAATATTAAGTCCATTATAAACATATGAATACACAACAACATCTACATTGATTTATGTACTCGTGCATTATTTCAAACTATTTTTGCATCCATCTACAAGTTGGCTTTAGATTATTTTCTTTCATAGGTCTCTCAGGTCCATACTCAAAATATCTTCTTGGTGGATTTTTACTAGACTTGGTAATGTAGTTCCATATATGCTTTGTTGGCCATTTTTTTGGCTTGTTGGATTTACCGATAACTTCTTTTCTACAACAATTATTCTCTCTTTATTGAGGTATTTCCATTTGGTTTCATGGGACTTATCAATATCTAAAATGACATGTCAATATTTCCAGATTTGTTGTGCATAAATATCAACAAAATTCATAATCCTACCTTGAAAGAGAAATGAAGAAATGGTGGTTGAAATAAAAATATTGTGAACATAATGTGGCCCCTTGAATTACTAGGCCATTAGCCTTGCAAAATTTGGCACCTTAGATAGCTTTCTTAAGTGTGACAGGTACACTTTTTATATACACAGTGCATTTTTTTTTGGGCGAAAAATCTCTTTTCATTGTTGTAGGAAATTTTTGGATCACTTAATGAGCCTTTCTCATTGAATGTTGTGGGATTAGGAAGATTCATGTCTTAATATGTATATCCAAGTTAGGGGTGCTCAATTAGGTGAGGAATTTGTTGGCTCTTTTTGGTAGACCAAGGTCCACACATGCATCTGAGAAAGTTCAATGTAATCCAACATTGACATTATAAAATCCTACAAGAGGGAAGTTCTCACTTGAGGTGCATTGCCATGACCTGTGATAGGTGGGGTAAGCAATTAGGTGATAATAATCTCTATGGTCCATAACAAAAAAACTAATAGATTCATTCATTTATTCTGATGGCATTTAGCAATAGATACATATATCTTATAAATTCATGCTATAATTACAAATGAATACTAAGAGGACATAATATTATCTATATAAAAAATGTAATCTAACATTGACATTATAAAATCCTACAAGAGGGAAGTTCTCACTTGAGGTGTATTGCCATGACCCGTGATAGGTGGGGTAAGCAATTAGGTGATAATAATCTCTATGGTCCATAACAAAAAAACTAATAGATTCATTCATTTATTCTGATGGCATTTAGCAATAGATACATATATCTTATAAATTCATGCTATAATTACAAATGAATA
>ML808453.1:79001-109403 GCA_009831015.1 Picea engelmannii
ATGTCTCCGTCGAATCCTCAACCGCATCCACCAAGCGAAAGCCTAACCAGGTTTTGGGTCGGCTGGAGGTTCCCCCTGGCCCTTACGAGAAGAGTTGCCCCGAGCCATGTAGATAAGGGTGGAGAATCAGAGCGCAGAGTGCAGGGGTGAGAATAGAAAGAAGCTATGAAGCAACCGAGAAGCTGATTGTCAAAACCAATAAACTAATGGGGCACCAATCAAAGAATTTAATCCATTCGCTGATTAGACAAATTCCTCCATCCACCGAAGTCAACTCTCTTGCCAAGTGTCGATGACAAGTGAGGCAAGGGCATAGATACATTGACTAGGTGGTCAGGGAAAAAATTAACCGAATTGGTAAACTTCCCCTATTATTTTCTAAGGTCCCTTCAACATGCTTGAGGTGATTCTTGACAATTCGTATGGTTTAATCTTGTAGGGATTTACTTTTGTTTGTGCCCAATCAATGGCTTAATGAATCTTATAACCAATTAAGACGATTTTCCTTCAAGACGTACACCTCCTTAGAACACTTACAAGTAACTAACCTTCTAAACTAATATTTATACTATTTTGAAATAATATCCTAAAAAGACCACCACATAGAACAATCTCTGTTTTTAGCTTTCCTCTAAAACTTTTTAAATTTATATTAATTATATATCAAACATAAGAAAAAACGGATGAAGCCACTAATTCTACTTTTAGCTTTCCTCTTCTAAAACATTTTGACTTTAAATTATTTAATTATATATAAAACAGTCTGACTTTATATTAGTTGATTTTTAACAATGGTTAATAGAAATAAACGACTTGATTGTAGACTTAATTCGATTTTAACACCCTCCACCGCCAAAAAGCAGGCAATGAAAATATATCATAAAAACTGGTTCATGGAAATTATTTTGAAATTATAAAAAATTTAAATAATGCCACGTTATTGCGGTATCAAAGGTGTTGTTATCGAAAGTTAATGCGGAAAACAATAAATAATAATACAGACGTCTAATGTCGGCGCTTTAGGTACATGCATGTGGCTCATATGTCAATGTAGAGTTAAAGCACTCCATCTGGAGTACACATTATTCCCAATTGTAACCTTTGGAGATCGGGGATGCGGGAGGCTCTTGGTAATGGAAGGGAAGCAAATCCAGCGAACTGCGAACTACAGTACGGCGTAGATCGAAATCGTTCTGGATAAACCTATTTTCGCTTCGAGCCATAGAAAAATGATGCAAGCTGCGGGGTTTAATTTGACACTAAAATCTTCAAGAATGGCCCGGTACAAAGTTTTAAACTGGAAAATTTGAGATGACCATTTCAAATTCTTAAAAGCTGTGTTCAAAGACGCGAAATTTGTAGCGGCCGAGAGCTAATATGGTGAGAATTTAGCATAAAAGTGGACCAGACTGATACATTTGAATTTGTATTGTGGAAGGTCGAGTTTGGTCGAACAAACTCGAAAACTGGTTGAAGATCTCTGTAATGGTTTTTGAAGATCTCCGTAATGGTAAAAAATGTAGAATTTGTGAAATCTGACATATTTATTTAAATAGTTTGTTGTTTATGAGTGTGGAGGTGTTATGATTGCGTTGTTTCGTAGAAAGTGTTTTGAAGAAGCTTAGGGTTCTGTCAATTTAGAGGTCTAATTTGGCTAAAAGCCTTGGGATAAAGAAGAAAGCTTTAAATATATCTTGAACTCTCGTTCTGCATATCTTTATCAGGGTTTGTAGGTTAAATCTTTCTTTTATTGGGAGTTAAAGCCGGGGAGCGCGTTGTACAAGTAGTATTCCGTTATTAGCTAGTGTTCCTGCTTCATATCTTAGATCGCTAGAAGAGCATCGCTGGAGGCTTGCCCCACAAACAAAGGTCCCTGGATGTGCTCGGTCATGCGGTGGGAACAATGAATTTCGATCGGAGAGGCCACCTTGAAAGCCCCAACCCAACGACGGATGTCTGGATCGGTATACCGGCAAATACAGTTGCGTAGATGGTAGCACTCCAGGGTACTCGGTATTATAAATATACCATGGAGTGGATTCGCTGAAGTTGTGTTTTTTAATGTTTTAATTTACATCTTTTGGCCGCTAAGCAGTCAGAGATTTAGGGGCATCTCTACAGTCAGGAACAGATTTGTCCCAAATTGTGCCTTTAAAATTACTAGTGTGTTTGAGAAAGGGGTAACACAAATTGGAAATGACCCAAAGTTGTTAATTTTTACCGTAAATTGGGGAAACTCCGGCCTTGAATGCAAGGTCTATTCTCTCAGAGCTTTGGAGTGGAATCCCACTCGCACTGGCCTCATTAGCGGTGGTGAAGAGTGGTCTCATTAATGCACTCGACCAAAGGGTCTGCCTCTAACAAAAACTGTAGTATTTCGATCGACCTAGTAATTCTATTTTCTTCCCCAGTAATACTATGTTCTTTCTCTATTCAGAGATTAGATCAGCGATATATGTACTTGAAAGGATACTTGAATCCTAGCACCCCAACGACTTAGTAATCTTCGCTAGGATCTTCCCTGGAGGTTAGGGGTTCTCACCCAAGAATTTTCACGTGGTTAGCAGGCTTGGAGCAAAGAAGGGGGAAGATGCAGTCCTGCAGAGAATGGGAATAAATTATAGCATTTTGTTCTCTGGGTTAGGGATGGGGGCTTTTCGGCGTAGTTTGTGGGTGAGTCTACAACCAGTGACTTAAGATTCAAATCGAATTGCAAAAATAGGAACTACCTATATCCATTAATACTCTCTGAAGGAGTGCTTTTTAGAGCACGACGAGATGGATTTGAACGGAGAAAATAAAGCACTTATCCCGTAGGGTCAATTCAAGAGCATAATAGCTTTGAAATGAAATATGGTTCCCTCTTTTATGGTCCTGTGGCTTCTGTATGTATGATCAGTGGTAGGAAGATCTATTCAAGTTCATCCGCCAGGGCAACTACTCCTATTTCTTCAATACTAGCCAGGGCAACTACTCCTATTTCTTCAATACTAGCCAGGGCAATTACTCCTATTTCTTCAATCTACTTCGCTTCGGAGAATAGATTGACTTTTAGTGGCTGGTTTTCTGGGGTGTGGTCCGCAAGGTCTGGTTCCGGTCAGAAAAAAACATTTGATGGGGCACCTCTCTATTCCCCAGTTTTCCCGAGCAACCTTACTGATGTGTGTGCATTTCCGATATGTTCCTTCTACAAGGGAAAAGAGCAACCAGAGGCGTTATTAGTTTTGTTCCAATGCAAATAGTGGAGCTTGCGGTAATGCGACATGGCGCATGGTATTACGTATAACTGCTAAGTGCTTATTTCCTCAGGAGCCTATCTGAGGGTAAATACTTACACCACTAAGGGATTTGGCGGCCAAGGAGATCTACTTCGTGACAGCAGCCGGTACATGCTTACTTCGTGACAGCAGCCGGTACATGCTTTGAGCCTGTCTGTTGGATTTGTCCTTGTCCGAGTTTACAAAGAAATCCCTTAAGTGTTTTTTGTAGCTGTATGAATTTATGCTTTACTTAAATATCTTATGCGCACACATCCTTTTAAATGTTTTGAAATGGTGAATGAATTTCTATCTACTTTCAAACATTCATATTCTAAATGTTTTGAAATGGTGAATGAATTTCTGTCTGCTTTCAAACATTCATATTCCAAATGTTTTGAAATGGTGAATGAATTTCTGTCTGCTTTCAAACATTCTTATTCCAGGGTAATTCTTGCCTCTCTATTGTGCCGAGTAGAACTATGAATCCAATAAATGGAGCCATGGGACAGTGATGAAGTGGAAATTGGCAAAGCTTCATCAGTTTTATGTAGTGAAGATAATCCGAGATGGAGAATTCATAGATATTGTGCTTTTAATCTTGTATCCCATGCTTGAAATGAAAAAGCATGTTGTGAAGATAGCTTCATCAGTTCTATGTAGTGAAGATAATCCGAGATTGAGAATTCATAGATATTGTGCTTTTAATCTTGTATCCCATGCTTGAAATGAAAAAGCATGTTGTGCTTAAGCTCCCGTGCCTGTAGTGAAAAAAGAAGTGTAGAAGAAGCGCCATGCAATGTAAAGTTCGATGGGCATATTGGGACAGTCACAGAACTGTACTCATTGAATTGCGTTTACGGTACCGAGTGAAAATATTTAGTTTTTGATTAGCCTGGGTCTATGCAGTCCTGGCTTCGTGTTCTGTATATTTTAAAGTCCCATGGACAGTTGACCGTAATTTTCATGTCGCTGAGGTTGAGTCCTGTGACCGTACATGTCGTCCCAAGTGGCAAACTCATGGGTTGAGGTTGATCTCTGGCCGCTGGACTGTCCGATGCTCGCCAAGTGGCAACCTCATGGGGTCGGATCTCTGGCTGTTGGACTGTGATGGCCGCCAAGTGGCAACCTCGTGGGCGAAGGAGACTGTACGACGGCTTCCAAGTGGCAAACTCGTAGGCATCCGATCTCTGGTTGCTTGACTGTAGGATGGCTGCCAAGTGGCAATGCCATGGTCGTCGGATTTCTGGCAGTCGTACTGTCGGATGGATGACAAGTGGTGAGATCCTGGGCGGCTGATCTCTGGAAGCTTGACTGTCGGATGGCTGCCAAGTGGCAACGTCGTGGGCGTCTGATCTAGGGTAGCCTGAACGTCGGATGGTGTCAAGTGGCCACGTCTTGGGCGTTGGATCTCTGGCAGCCTGAACGCAGGATGGCTGCCAAGTGGCCGAGTCCTGGGTGCCAGATTCTGGCAGCTTGACCGTGTGATGGCTGCCAAGTGGTCATGTTCTGGGCGTCGGATGTCTGCCAAGTGGCAACGTCCTCGGTGTCGGATCTCTGGTCGCCTGACCGTTAGATGGCTGCCAAGTGGGGAAGTGGGGGCGTCGGATCTCTGGTCAGCTGACCGTTGGATGGCTCCCAAGTGGCGAACTCTGGGCGTTGGATCTCCGACAGTCTGACAGGGGGATCACTGCCAAGTGGCCAAGTCATCGGCGTCAGATCTCTGGCAGCGTGACCGTCGGATGGCTGCCAAGTGGCAACGTCCTTGGCGTCGGATCTCTGGCAACCTGACCATGGGATGGCTGCCAAGTGGCAACGTCCTGGGCGTTGGATGTCTTGCAGCCTAACCGTGGGATGGATGCCAAGTGGCAACGTCCTGGGCGTCAGATCTCTGGCCGCCTGAGTTGGTATGGCTGCCAAGTGGCCGAGTCGTGGGCGTTAGATTTCTGACTGATTGACCGTGGGATGGCTGCCAAGTGGCAATGTTCTCGACGTCGGATCTACGCCTTGCAGAGACACGTGTCGACAATTGGACGGCAGGGTTGCCATGCCGTACGATGAAAATGGTACGGAACTTGGTTCTACGTGGCACTGATCCAAGGGCTGCACAGATCCAACGGCTCCAAGGTCACGGATCGTATGGCCTGACAAGGGAAATGTGGCACGGAATCCAACGGTTTAGCAAGAATCACGTGGACTGAGCAGGCTACTTGTTCTACGTTTTGACTTTGCCGGCGGTAGCCCCTGTACCACCTCCGGCGATCGGACTAATCTCCCATCCGTTAAAGCACGTACGTTTAAAGTATAAAATTTTACTCTGTAAACGCGCGTTAACTTTTTGGCCGCTCATATTTTTGTTTTTGTGTTTGAAAATGTAAAGGAAAACACTGAAGGTGGTTTTCCAAAGCCTTAACAAGGTTCACCTTCATCACAGGACCAGTGTTCGCAGATTTGGTTATTCCTCTGCTGACACAGATTCATCAGCAGGAGCAGTGTTCGCAGATTTGGTTATTCCTCTACTGACACAGATTCATTCCGCCCTTGCAGGCCATATCACCTCCACGTTTACTTCCATTTCCTGGGATAAAAATCATTCAAGGGAGAAATGGGATACCCGTCTCTGTTTCAGGTCTAGGCGACTTCTGGTAATGTACTCTTCACTGGTTTATTTGAGATAGGTAAAATATGCAAATAAAAACATATTATATGGTTTTGTTTTTTATCACTCACACTTGGGAGTGGAACAATTCTTCATGTACGACAACAGCAGCGAGGACAATTTGGAAGAAATAATAGAAAACATGGCAGACAACACAACTATAACGTGAGGCGCCATCCATGGCCTTGGGCTAAGACACGGGCTAAGACACAGGAAGCCGGATTTGCACAGTGCTTTGCAGGCCAGACATTGGGTTATGTTCACAGACATTGGGTTATGTTCACAGACATTGATGAATTTTTATTCTCTCCTCGATGGTTAAACCAATGTCCCAATTCTAACTTCCAATACTCTTGGACTCTTGCTTATGAATTCACGTCTTCCTCATCTGACAGTCCAATAATAGGGTAAGTGTCTATAAATTGCAGGAACTTCAACCCCTCCTATCTGAAAAACCGTCCCTCCCCAAGGGGTGACTCAAGGCTATAATTTGAGCAGCGCCACAAATCCGTAGTCCTCCTGGCCGCGCACTCTCCGTCACTGAATGCAATACACCACTTTGAGAAAAGAAATTGGCTCCCAATTAATTAAAACTATCAGTCTCCGCCTCCGCCTACAGCAAAAGAAATTGGCTACCAATTCTTTAATTAATTTTATCAAATTAATATATTTTAAAAAATTGTGAAAGTTGAGTGATAAGTTGTACAAAATTCAATTATTATTGTTATTTTCTTAAATATCCAATTTGTTCGAAAATTCTCTAAATTGAAGTTTGCCCCTGTAGAACAGGGGGAAGGGGAGAGAGATCGGCATTCATATCTTCGGAGATAAAGTGAGACTGGTTAAACTTGTTTCAAAGGAGATTCCATTAAAGTTTTAATGCAATAGATTGTTTCTTTAATCATGTTTATGCAATTAATTCAGTATTTAATTTTGTACTATTGTGTATTTATTTTTTCATCATGCTTATGCTATGAGTTAAATTGCAACCGGATATCTCTGCACCATTTTTACATATAAATATATTTTATGTTATGAGTTAAATTGTAACCATATATCTCTGCACCATTTTTAATAGGATTTGGTAGTTTATTACATTATGTTATAATTTCCATATTAAAACATAAATCTACTAATAATTTTGTAATTTTTTAATTTTTTGTTTCAATCACATAAAACAAATAATTAGTTTATTACATTTATTTTTAATCACATAAAACAAATAATTAGTTTATTACATCGATGCCATGTTCTTCTAGAAAGAGAAATACCACCATTTATCTGGTATCACTGTATGCTATGACTTAAATTGCAACTATGCTATGACTTAAATTGCAACTGTATATCTCTGCATCATTTATATTTCTAAATTGCAACCGTATATCTCTGCACCATTTATATTTCTAAATTGCAATGTTCTTCTAGAAAGAGAAATACCACCATTTATCTGGTATCACTGTATGCTATGACTTAAATTGCAACTATGCTATGACTTAAATTGCAACTGTATATCTCTGCATCATTTATATTTCTAAATTGCAACCGTATATCTCTGCACCATTTATATTTCTAAATTGCAACAGTATATCTTTACACCATTGATATTTCTAAATTGCAACATGTTATGAGTTAAATTGAAACTATATATCTCCCATTTTTAATGTTACTTAGTAGTTTATTACATCATGTTATAATTTTCATATTAAAATATAAATCTAAGAATAACTTCCTAGTTTTTTGTTTTAATCACATAAAACATAAAATAGTTAATTTATTACATCCATACCATTTTTAATGCTACTTAGTAGTTTATTACATCATGTTATAGTTTTCATATTAAAATATAAATTTTAAAAATAACTTTCTAGTTTTTTGTTTTAATCACATAAAACATAAAGTAGTTAATTTATTACATCCATGCCATGTTCTTCTAGAGAGAGAAATACCACATTTATCACTCACCCTCAAAAGTGAGAAATACCACATTTATCACTCACCCTCAAAAGTGGAAAAGTATTCATAATTCATCTACACTAGTAACAATATTTACAACAATTTGCAATTTTATAACAATTTGCAAAATATAATAAAATCTGTGGTCCACATGAACAATTTTATAACAATTTGCAAAATATAATAATATCTGTGGTCCATGTGAGGCCGATGCACTAGTAAGACATAGGAAACCAAATTTATGAAATATGCATACCATAAATACTTTTCAATAAATTATGTTAAAGACACATTGATGAATTTGTATTCTCTTCAACAATTAAACAATTTCAGCAATTTTAGATGATTAAAAGTGTCACCAATTATACTTTAAATGAATTTGTATTCTCTTCAACAATTAAACAATTTCAGCAATTTTAAATGAATAAAAGTGTCACCAATTATACTTTAAATGTTTTTGGACTCTTGCCTACAAGTTACTAGGCTTGCTCTCTCCTTTGATATTGAATGCAATACACATATTTGAACGCAATACATATATTTTAATTAGTGTAAAGCATAAATTGCAATGGATTTTTTTCCTATAAACTACATATTATATTATTGTGATTTTTTTTTAAGACAATTGATCTTAGCAAAAAGATAGAGTACACATCCATGTATGTTACACATGTGATATTAAAGTAGAGAGAATATTAAGTCCATTATAAACATATGAATACACAACAACATCTACATTGATTTATGTACTCGTGCATTATTTCAAATTATTTTGGCATCCATCTACAAGTTGGCTTTAGATTATTTTCTTTCATAGGTCTCTTAGGTCCATACTCAAAATATCTTGTTGGTGGATTTTTACTAGACTTGGTAATGTAGTTCCACATATGCTTTGTTGGCCATTTTTTTGGCTTGTTGGATTTACCAATAACTTCTTTTCTACAACAATTATTCTCTCTTTGTTAAGGTATTTCCATTTGCTTTCATGGGACTTATCAATACTTAAAATGACATGTCAATATTTCCAGAATTGTCGTGCATAAATGTCAACAAAATTCATAATCCTACCTTGAAAGAGAAATGAAGAAATGGTGGTTGAAATAAAAATATTGTGAACATAATGTGGCCCCTTGAATTACTAGGCCATTAGCCTTGCAAAAATTGGCACCTTAGTTAGCTTTCTTAAGTGTGACAGGTACACTTTTTATCTACACAGTGCATTTTTTTTTGGGGGGGAAATCTCTTTTCATTGTTGTAGGAAATTTTTGGATCACTTAATGAGCCTTTCTCATGGAATGTTTGTGGGATTAGGAAGATTCATGGCTTAATATGTATATCCAAGTTAGGGGTGCTCAATTAGGTGAGGAATTTGTTGGCTCTTTTTGGTAGACCAAGGTCCACACATGCATCTAAGAAAGTTCAATGTAATCTAACATTGACATTATAAAATCCTACAAGAGGGAAGTTCTCACTTGAGGTGCATTGCCATGACCTGTGATAGGTGGGGTAAGCAATTAGGTGATAATAATCTCTATGGTCCATAACAAAAAAACTAATAGATTCATTCATTTATTTTGATGGCATTTAGCAATAGATACATATATCTTAGAAATTCATGCTATAATTACAAATGAATACCAAGAGGACATAATATTATTATCTATATAAAACATAAAGACAAGTACATTGATAACATGGGCTCTTATATTACTCCATTCCAAAACCAATAGCAAATAAATTGTCTCTCCTACAAGCTATCATCTATGAGTAAAATCTACTAACTAGTAATCAACCCTTTTCCTTAGCCTTTGACGTGTTTTATATATGATTTCAACATGTAGGCATATTCTACCATATCCAAAAAATATGATTTCAACATGTAAGTTGTCAGATCTCTTGCAGCTTGAACACTGGATGGCTGCCAAGTGGCAACGTCCTAGGCGTCAGATCTATGACAGCCTAAACGTTGGATGATTGTCAAATAGCAAGGTCCTGGGAGTCAGAGCTATGGCATCCTAAACGTCGGATGGTTGCCAAGTGGAAACGTTCTGGGCATTAGATCTCTAGTAGCATGAACGTCAGATGGATCTCTGGCATTATTGTTTGTATCTATGCGAACGACCGTATGACTTTGATGCGAAAAAGGAACAATGGGTGGCTATATCGGTCTCTCATTGACTCGAGCTAGACCTTCTAGTTTGAGTTGATACCCAGGGAAAATATTTATTCAAAATCTTTAGAATGTTTTTTATTTAAAATTGTCAGATTCCCAGCAGACCGTGCCCTAACCAGCGAGCAGAATAGCAAATCGAAATATGGTCTCATTGTTTCCTTCACAGTGATCATTAATTGGTTAAACCCTGAAAACAAATATTGTGTCTTGGGCAAACTCCACTATGATAGTGCTCGCCGTGAGCCTTGAAGCAATTATCCCCAAGTCTATCTCGTCTACCTCTAGCAAATTGTCTGTCAAATGATGTTAAATGGCATACTATTCATCGGCTTGGGCAACAATCTTCCATTGGACGACGATCTATCCTCTGCCTCTCTGCGTATGTGGATACCTTAATTTTGGTTGATGGAAGAACTATTATTTTCCAATGTGGATACCTTAATTTTGGTTGAGGGAAGAACTATTATTTTCCAATATGAATAAACATGTAATTTAAAAAAATATCTTTAAACATATTAACAATATGCTTTATATTTATTAAAAATATATTTATAATGCAGCGGGTAGGTGGGTGATTATAAGTATTAGTAACCATTGTTGTCAAATGATGCAGGGTTCATTCTACATACATACATGTGGGTGGTAATTTTTAAAATTCTATTTGTAAATATTAACACCATAGCTTATGTCTACTATTTCCCAGTGAAATTACAAAGGAAATATATTGTCTACAATTTATTTCTTAAAGCAAATAATTTTTCATTATTTTTTAATAATATAATTAAAAATATATATTTTTAATTATATTATTTTTTATTTGTATTTTTGTTGAAGTTAAAAAGAATAACAAAAATTAAAAAATCAAAGCTACTTTAATTGTAACAAATGTGAGTTTATATTTATAATAAAGTCCTTAAATTTAATAATTTAGTTGTTTTGATTTAGGATTTAGTATATTCTGATTGTAAATATCAGTAGAAACATATTTAATATTGTTGTATTGAGTGTATCTTAGAAAAAATGAATGTTGTTTGTGATATCTCTAAAGTTGCATATAATTTTCATTTTCACATTTAATATAATTTTAATATTGTCATATAAAGCTCATCAAATGAGTTTCCTTTTCAATCTCTCATAAGTTGCATAGATCACAATGTTTTTTTTATTAAAGAGTTTTTAGAAGGGTCCGTTTTTAAAGTTTGGCATGCCTGAGTTAGTTCTTGGTTTGGTTAAGAGTTAGTTCTTAGCTTTGAAGCTTGCAACCTTATTAGAGTATAAAGGAATAGAAAGGTTGATTCGATTTGAAATTGATGGTGTTTTTTTAGAGTAATATATATATATATATATATATATATATATATATATATATATATAATTTTATTTTTCGATATTTTCATGGTTATATAGAAATTTAGATACTTCATTCTCAATTTTCAATTTAAAATTTTGTCAAAAAAAAAAGATTATACAATCTTTTAAAAAAATGATTATACAATCAATTTAAAAGTCTTTTTCCAACTTATTTTAGCAAAATATGGGTTAGACACAACATGTGTAAACTTTTCTTAGGCATCAACAAGGCCTAGGTAGGCATAGTCACATGGCTAAGATATGCATAGTCACAAGTTTGGCAATGAATGTGAACAAACTGAAAAAATGGAGCTGAACCACCTCCAAGACGTCTCTCTTGCCACCTCCAAGACGTCGGCCTTACGACATATTGGAGTTTCGCTCCCATAGCAACCACGTCGGAGATAATACCTTGTATCGTCCTTCTTGCCAGCTCCAAGACGTCGGTGTTACGATGCCTGGAGAAGTCACTCCCAATGAAAACATGTAGAGAGACCGACGAAATGGGACGTCGGAATTTCGATGTCTAGGACATCATTGTAGCGACAACTATATGGGGTTTGGACAGTCAAATCCGAGATGACACATGTCCGCATGAAACGTCGCAATAAAGACGATATCTATGTCGTCAAAAAAACGACGTTTGAGGGGGTCCATTGTTTGTCGTTCTCCTGACAATATAAAGTGGCAATTGCGTCGAACGCGTCGTTGGAATTTGACCCAAATGTACTAGTGTTCCTTTCCATGAAACAATTATGGTATAGAATCGTTGTATTGATAGTCTTAGAAACCCTAAAGTCAAGGGATAGGGTGAGTTAAAATATATTAAAAGGAGAATTATGGATTTTTTCCACAAATACCACCATAGCATTGTTATATTAATAATATTATTGGTTCATAATTTATGTATTGTGATTTAGAGGAGTGAGTTGAGAACCATATTCATCATAGATATAAACTTTTTATTTTGGTTGGTTTAATTATTTGATATCTAGTACATGATTTTATGATTTTCAAATTATGGTACAAGATTTATAGTGCTTATGAACCATGGTATATTAATAGTTTAAATAAAGGTAAAATGAAAGTTTACATGTAAGTAATACAAGTCCTCTCCTAAACTTGGAACCATAACTTGTCCCTACAAAAACCACAACCATTTATAAGGGTAAGGATGAGTAATATAGTGATATTGTATGAATGAAAGTATAACAGAAAAACTAGTAAGGTAAGTTGCAATACTTGTTAAGAAGAGAAGACTCATGCAAAGTTGTCAATCAATATGGTGGCAGAATTGACATATGGTATTGAGCACCAATGGGTATTTATCATTTCATGGAAACACCATGACAATTAGATAAGAATATCAAACAATCATCTGTGATAAACTTTTAATCAACTATATACAAGAAAATTGATAAGTATAATAGTATAAGTACACATTGGGAGTGACTTCTCCAAGCATCACGATGATAAGTATAATAGTATAAGTACACATTGGGAGGTATATCATTTTTTTAGTGTTCACGATGATTCCTAGCAGTAGCAGGAAGATGTTATTGAATTGAATGGCCTACACCTTGTAATGTGTCCAAAGTTCTTAGTTTGACAAGGCTCGCTGGCATCGAATAATTCCAATGTTGCACTCCAAAATGACATATAAATGCTTAATATACACAATTGTTCTGCTAATCTTCTCTCTGTTTTTTTTTCATGATCTCTTGATGATACGCTTGATGATTTTTGCATTGGAGTCAGAGAGGTCCACAGTATATCAATTATCACATAGGATTCAAAGAGATTAGTACATTGACCTTTAGATTCACAAAGATTAGTACATCTGATTCACAGTCATATGTAGGTTCATTAGGCAAGGTAAAACAAGTTATAGAGGAGGTTATATTTAATGCTAAAGTTTAAACGCGGGTTCATGAGCTTTTCCACATCTTTATCTTATCAGTCTTCCTCAGTCGTGGTAATTACGTATTTCCTAGTTTTACTTGATCCTAGTTGGACTAATCATTTGAGTGCTTGTATTATTGTTTCATATAGGCAGAAGTGAGGTGCTTTAGTAGGGTGAGGATCTCAACAGATATATTAATTAATTGTTTCATTGTATGTAAGGAAGGTAAGCACTTTTCCGCATTGGGGATCGTAATTGATATATTAATTTATGAAGTGAATAAGTGAACAAGTTCCCATTTGTTTAGTGGAAGTTTCTTTTAATTTTTTTTATTGAATGAGAATGTGTTGTTTATAAATGTTTTGAGAATTTTAAGATATTGAAATTTTAAAAAATTAATTAAATAAGATGAAATTTTAAGTAGAAAAAATAATTAGTTAACAATATATATATCAATTTATTAATTCATTCTTACAGTCCATTTATCACAATCTACGGTAGTTATGCACTTTTAGATGTATGCACATGCATTACAGCTCAATAAATATTTATGATAAACAAATAATACAATTTGTTGCATGTTTATTGTTATCTAAGTAATCAAACTTGTTGGAAATGGCTTCCAGAAATAATGAAATTTGTTGATGTTCATAGTTTTGTTTTGTTTTGTTTATATGAAGCTTTTCACATCCGAGAATCAATTTATGGCTTACCAGATTGTGTTTAGGTCAAAATTGGGGTTATTTAAAGTAGATTTATTTCACACAGTTCCAAGGGAAGTGGTTAACCAAAATACATTTAGTTATTTTTTGATGGAAAGTCTAATAACATATTACCATATAACTATTATATCTACATTTAATCAATCAATATAATTAAACTAATACATATAGGTTAAAAAGTTTGCATTGTTAAGCTAGTACTGTATTTCCATTGCACTAACTAACCCATAAATAAATAGATTATATCCATTACACTTATCAGAGTGTAAATAAACAACCATATATCAATGAGCTAACCAAAACCCCTCTCAAACTTTTATGATCCCACTACCGAGCATTTTTTTGGTTAATGTGTCTCAAACTTTTATGATCCCATCACTTGGCTTAACATGTAATAAGATATGTTCCACAAAACTATAGGATTATCTTGAAGAACACCCATATTTGCAATTGAAACATTCACCACCAAGACTATTTATAATAACAACACAAAGACATGCTTCAAAAATGGATGTGCAGTGCACCATCCATTAATTCCTATCTATCTGAAAATATCAGAATTACAATGGGATCCTTGCATTGAGAACTACAATTGTATGATTAAGAATACCAAAAGTTTTATGTAAAGCAACGTGCATTATATTCTCCAAATTCAATTCACTTCGAGTCCAAGGAGATTAAAGCATCACAACTCAGTGGGATTATTGACTAAATTATAAATTAAAATTTGTGAGATGTTCCAGAATAAATTGTTTTTGAGTATCCAAAAATATATGGATCATGGTTTTTTTTTCAACCAATCCTTGATTTTCATTTTTTATTGTAAATTATTAATCCATCTTAAGAATTTATTTGGATGCACATTGTTTTTTAATATACCCAATACCATCCATCTCCTTCAACCATCTTAATGTTTTTAAAAACCTTTTTCTTTTTGAATTGATGGAGGCAATCTTTACGTAACATATCTAACAACTGACCAAGCTATCTACCACTTGCCTTGGTCCTACTCCTACGACGTCGAACATGCATGCAAACATGAGGTAATTTGCATAATTATTGTTGCAGGTAGATGGGGAGGTGTCCATTGCATTACCAAAGTCCAAGGCATCCAAATTCAAGATGAGAACATAAGGATTGATTAAGTATATTTGCATATGAGTTAAATTATGGATTTTGTTTTGTCAATCTTGCATTCTTTACAATCTGCCAGTACATATGGACTATCAATCTACCAAATGCCTTTTATTAATCATGCATTCTCTACAATATGCTAGTAGCATCAGAGTCTCAAATCAAATCCATGTAATGCAATTGAAGACGCATATACATTTAGAGAGACAAAGAGAGGGTTTCAATTTGTGATGGAAATCCAATAGCAGTGGCGGGCTTCAGCCTTCTAGCCAGCAAGCTTAGTGAATGGCCTACAATTCAGTGGGAAGATATGGAATATCAATGCCAATGTGTCCCCTCTTTCCTCTGATTTCATTCATACATGATCTAGTAAGAGGAGAGGCAACACGAGGACTAGACAAAACAGGCCAAGTTAATCTGTAGTTGTTTGTTTAATATGAGCAACAACCAATGCACTAATGGGAGGAGAACCGAAAGGAGGAGGAAACCTTATTCCTCCTTCCAGAACATTATCTTTGTTCTCATGATCAGCTATTACATGGCGTTGTAACTATGGTTCTTACTATTGTTGTTGGTGTTGCTACATTGCGTTATTAGCCTCCTTGGCACCCTCAACGAACTTACTATGCCCTAGTACTATTATGACCTTTTTGATAATAAAAAATCAAATATATTACCCACACATAGATAAAACCGTAAATTCTCAGATAGATAGATTTTAAATAAAAACAATATCATGGTATACCTATAAGTTTATTTGTGCTAAAAATGGCCCACTGGGTGGTTGCAATAGCTCTCATTTTGGACAGTTCAAGAATCATGTGGGGATAATGAGATTGGTGATGTTTTAATGGATATTTCTTGGAGATACACAGATTTAAAAAAAAAAATATCATGGTATACCTGTAAGTTTATTTGTGTTGAAAATTGTCGACTAGGTGGCTGCAACAACTCTAGTTTTGAACAGTTCAAAAATCATGCGAGGCTAATGAGAGTGGTGATGTTTTGATGGCTATTTCTTGCTAGGAAAGATCGAAGGTGGGAAGAAAGGGATTCTTTCAATGCTCACTCCACGTGGAAGAGGTAACAGAGAGATCATACGACATTTGGTAAGTGCCTCATGCATCGCACTCTTGTTTTTGTTCTCTAATTCAATTGCTTATATTTTTATTTTCATATAAAATAGGAAGCAACAAGTGAGATATTCCACTCATAAAAAACTAATCAAACTCAAAGATGCTTTAGCCCTTCAATTTTATATGCGGTTTACAACAAGTACTGTTTGTTTGGACTTAATCCTTCCTTTATTAGTGCCTACTACTTATGAGACTCTACATTGCGAGGAAAATTATCCTTCAACCCAATTATCCTTCGCCAACCCTTCAATTTTATATGTGGTTTATAGCAAGGACTGGTCATTTGGAGTTACTCCTTCCTTTATTAGTGCCTACTACTAGCGATACACTATATCTCACCTCTCCTTCAAGTAAGTGGGGATCAACCTAAACACTTGATGATTATTCTATTGCCCATTGCAAAATTGATTCCCATATAATTAGAGCCTGACCAACTAAATTTCTCTATGTAAGGGTAGTCGTTTATGTTGGAACGTATCTAGCTTTGTAATGGTGAAATCAAATTTTCATTAGTATCCATTAGTGAACCAAGAACTATAAATATGGTTGTAGCAAAATGATAAAGTGGAAAGTAAAGATAATATGTAATGTTCAAATTAATTAATGCATAAATAATCTCTCTTGCTGAGTTAGAAATAAGGTTACCTTTTGGTGAAACAAATTATTCTATCCAGTGTTGGTTGCTACTGGTTTTCCTAGACGGGATAAAAATATGCCAAGATGTATATGCTCTTCTCCCTGAATAAAGGAAAGGAAAAGGCCATAAAGTTTTCTATTACAAGTTTTTTTTGCACATTCATTCAACTGCACAAACAAATGCATTAGAACTAGTTAACAATACAATAATAATGCATGGTTAAGTTTATAACTTCATGCCTTCATAGTCTCCTTGAGTGATATGAACCTGGTAAAATCAAAGCCTTGAAGTATACACATCAACTAGTTCTTCGCTAATACAACTAATAAAATAGATCGTTCTATCAGTTAAAAAAATAACAAAGAAGAAGAGACAACATTACCTGTTGAGGATCATTGTAACAAGGGGGAACATAAAACACATCACTTTCCATGGGAATATCCACATCATTGTTAATCCTATGTACATGTATGTTGATAATTCCTACTTCAACTTATATACAAACATTCAACCCCACCAATACAAATACCATGAATAAGCGTCGTTTGATTGGTTCCATTTTGCAGCCCAAAGAAAACACACACCTTCAACTTTGTTAAGTTCTCTGTATAAATTTCAATCATTTATATTCTCCTCTATATGTCTACCATTTATATTATCCATTGTATATCTGTCTATTTATAATTTGTATTGTAAAACCCACATTATTTAAGCACTCATGCAAACCTGGGCTCCTCGTAAGGTAATTCTCATGATCCAATTAGTTCATATGCGGTGACAAAAGACATAAACTCGGGCTTGTTGTAATATCCCCAACAGAGCTAGGATAGGATATTAATGATTTGTGTGCAAATTATGTTATTTATGATAGAGTGATTTTGTCAAATACTTTGTATTAGCAATAACTATGTTGGTTGACAACTTTTTACAAAACATTTGCATGTATTCTAATAAGAGATATTCCATTAAACATATCACATGCATCCAATGTGCTCGTGAAATAGAAGAGATAATATGGGAAAAAAAATTATGGATGGAAACACCAACATAATACAATCTCTAATGGTTGCTATAGAAACTACAAAAATTCACTAAAACACACAATAACAATCCAAAACCTGGAAATGATACCATTATCTCTTCAATAGTTGTTATTGGTTTCTCCCAAGCTCTTCCAAACCTCTTGTTTCCCTCTCTATCCTACACAACTCAGTAGATAGGGCCCTTGGCCTTCCTCCTAGACCTCATGGCACAACAAACGGCCTGATTCCCCTCCCCAATCCCCTATGTCTCAATATATAGGGGCTCACAACCCTTTCAAAGCCACACAACCTCCACCAATGGGCTTGCGACCCTCTCATAACCCCACGACTCTGCTAATGGGGTGACTCGACCCCTAAAAACACCATTGTGGCCTTATCCTTGCCTTTTGATACTACAAAAGGGGACAAATAGACCCTCCTAGTAGCCATGAATCCTCCAAAGAGCACCTATGGCCTCTATAAATACCCATGGACCTGCTAAAAAGAAAAATCGACCCTCCAAAGAGACTCCACAAACCTGCCAAACAAATCATTGCACCAAATGGACTGAAGACAAAGAACAAGATGAAACTTCAATGGAAATCATGGATAGATCCCACTCTTGTCTAGCTAGGGTGGATGTTGAACCACCGAAACCAAACAAAAAATGGAAGGGTTTTTCCATAACCCCAATGAAAACCTTGGCTCGGGGAGCACTCCAAATAAGAGATAAAATCATAATGCCAAATTGAAGTGCTACCCCTCCTTTTATTCTTTTTCCAAGCCTTCTAGATCTTTCCCCTTTTTTACCAAATCAATCATGACTCTTATCCCCCTTTTAATTTTTTACTTAAACATTAAAAGTCACTTTGTTACAATATATAAATAATATAAAGACATTAAAATAAATAAATAAAGTAAATTAAACATTAATGTAATAAAAGGTCATGACTCTTCATAAAAACCATAAAGGGAATATATATATAGGCAAGACCTATCCTTGTAATATCATCATATTTTTACAATAAATTATTATTATATATTTTATTATGGAGTCAGAGTGAAGTTGTTCATTAAGAACCCCTTGTGTTCTTAACATTGGTATCAGAGTTGGTCGCTCCCCCATGTCACATCCCTTTCCCCACAGTCCCCACGTTCCCCCCCCCTCCTTTTCCCCTCACCCGCAACCCCCTCATCCCCCACACTCCCCACGTCCTTCCCCTCACCCCGCAACCCCCGACCCTAAAAAAAAAACTCGTTAGTATTATTTTTTATAAAAAGTTACTTTATAAAGTAACTTTTTTATTAAAGGATTGACATCTTTTTTTTAAAAAGGGGGCATATAAATTCCAGTGAAAATTATAGAAAAATACTCACCCCCAAACACCAAAAGGATGTTGGAATTAAAAACTCAAGTGGGAAAAATAGATCGGGAATGTAAAAGCATTAGGAAATCACTCGAAAATTCAATACAAAAAACTCACGATGAGTTACTAGAAGAAATAAGGCTCAACAATGAGGCACTCAAACAAGAGTTGACCCATAATCTTAAAGAAAAAAATTCAACAGAAGTTAGAATAGAATTACAAAAAGGCATGGATAATCTAAAACAAGATCTTAAAGATGATATTTTTCAAGAACTCGGGGTTAACCTACAACGAGGTTTGGGAAAATTTAAATGAGAAATAAATGACGATTTGTAACAAAGTTTGGTTGTGATGACACAACATCAGGAAGAAAAGCTTAATGAGATTTTAAAGTTAATAAAAGGCCAAGGCCACCAACAAGGCACCTAACCACAACCAAGTGACTCAAACACATCTAACACATCACCATCGCCACCGCCACCTCCCTACAATTCAAATTCCCAACCTATATCACAACATAAACCCTTAATAATTTATCCTCCCAAAGCCAAAATTGAACTATCAAAATACAATGGAGGCAATAACCAACGAAGAATATTTCCATATATATTGTTGGAGTTACTTCACACACACCTAGGATTTATTTTTCCTAAGGTTTTTCCTTGTTTATTAGTCATAATTAGTCATTATCCAGTCTCATATATTTTAGGGGAGAATATTCTCTTTCAGTTGACATTTCAATTTGACTAGTTGAGTTGAGTTTAGATGTTGCATTGGTTTTGTCACCATGCAATATTGGGATAATCATCGTGCTGTTTCGACCTTTCCTTGGTATCATCACCATACTGGTGCATTACCCTTGATTTCCTGAGTTAACTCCTAACTACTCTTTGTTCAGTCAGTTAACTGAAGACTAGTTGACTAGTTAACTCAACTAGGTGGCAATTCACTCCCATAATTGCCTGAGAGACTAGACTAGGTGGTAGTTCACTCCCATAATTGCCTGAGAGACTAGACTAGGTGGCAGTTCACACCCGTAACTGCTGGTGTGTGTCCAGATCACTCTAGACCACCACTATGGTGCATTGGTTCTCCTCCGGTGCGCACTCATTGAGTTATACAGAGTATATCATGTGTAAATTATTCATTATTCATAACGGTTAATGAGAATTCTTTCATTCTTTCTCTCCTTCTTCTTCTTTCTCAAATTCTCTCTTCAAATGTGTGTATTATTGTTTAGCTAGATATATTATGTGCAGGATCAACATATTTACATGGTATCATAGCTAAAGGACTGCTAAGCAAAAGCTACACCAAAAAATTTGCAAGTACAAAAGATTGAAGACATCGAAAAGATGGAATTCCAAAAAGAATTCATGCTTACACCTTACAAGTATTTTTCATGGAAGGAGAAAATATACATACATATCCGAACCAGAGGGTTGTACAGGTTAACCTTGAATACAGATACAAAACCAACATCATCCATAGAAAAATTCAATTACTTCAATCACATGGATGAATCACTCTGAACAATTTGCAGTCTTATTTCTCCCGGTCTCCTTTTTCATATATCTTCCTGTAAGACTCCCAACGAAGCCTAGAACACCTTGGAAGGGCTCTTTGGAAAATAGGATGAGATGAGGGGACACATGCTGGAGGTGGAACTGCTTATATTGGATCAAAAAAGCTTCGAGAATATCCAATATTTATTTACAAAATTCAAGGATTCACTGTCGCAACTTAAAGCTTGCGGGTTTGATAAATTGAAGGAGGAGAAACAAATGGTTCTCACCATTCTCTCCAAGATTGGTCCTTGTTATCACATAGTTTGTAGTTAAGGTAAAGGATGGATGAAATAAAGACAAATTGGCGCAACTGATACTATCCCACCATTGTCACCTCAATGGGATAACTCTTTTTATTTAGGGAGGTAAGGCCCAGGGGAGACGTCCTCAGTGACCTGGGGTTTTTAGAAGGCAAGGGATTAAAAGGCTAAGATATAATTTCCCCCTCACAAGTCACCACCGATCAGAAATTCTCGGCTAATCAGCCAATAAATATGAGTAATAACCAAAAGGTGTACCTACTTGAGACAAAGCAACAAAGAAACTATACATATGCAAGCTTACTTGTTAGTTAGTACTTCATATAATCATGGATTTTCTGATAATGAGAAATTGAGCAATAATATTGATGAAGTAAGTCAACGATATATAATGGCAATGATCATAATATGTCACTTCACAATAAGTTCTAATGGCAATCAATGTAACAATATCAACACTGTAGAAACAAAGCCTTAGCCAATTTCTTTAAAGACAAAATAAATGTTGCATAGATATGTTTATAGCATGAAAATATGATGGCAGCAATAGGGTTAGTGATTGTTAGTCTAGGATAGGTTTAGAAGGATTAGTATTTGTTCAAAGTATTTGGTTGTTTTGAAGTTGTGACCAAGGTACTCAAACAATGGAGGTCTTAGATCAGTGCTTTATTAGGGAAAATGGAGTCAAAAAGGGCTACAAATGTTGAAGGGCCGAAATGATAATGATTGGCCAAAGACAAGAGGGTTAAATTTTGAAGTGTTTCTAAAGCAAGGCCTCAACAATGAAACCCTAGGGGAGAAAAGCTCACTAAGGTGTAGAAACCCTAGGCCTTAGTGCTCTCTCCTCCTTCTTTAGCTCAATGGCAAGATAAAAATCGGCTAGCTTGAGTAATAGATGGTATGGCTAAGGACAAGAGGGTTTAATGATGAAGTGTTGCTATGGCAAGGCTTCATCAACAAAACCCTATGGAAAACGGCTCACTAAGGTGTAGAAACCCTAGGCCTTAGTGCGTTTTCTCCTTCCTTGGCTCAAAGACAAGATGAAAAATGGCTAGGATAGAAGAATATGGATAGAGTGTTATTATGGCAAGGCTCTATATTACTTCAGCAAATCAAAATAGCTCTTAACTTGGTAGGGACATGAGACAAGGACCTTAGCATGTGCTTGTCACCTAGGGTTTTAATTTAGCAAATTATAATAACAAAATGCAAGTAAATAGTACCATAACCATTCAATAAAGAAGTGTTGCAGAAATTCACTTACATAAACCATGCATTCAAGTAGCCAAACCCTAGTTGTAAACCTTCCACCAAGAAGAAATGCCAAAATAGTCCAAAAATAGTCTCCTTCAACAAGTGCGCACCAATTTCCAGCGAAAAACCCTAAATGAGGGCGCAAATTTCAGACCTCACTAATGTGTGAGTGAAAGATCCTACAAATATGATAGTGAAAACCCTCAATATATACCATACCAATGACCTTAATTAAAATTTAGGTCATCAAAAGGAAAACAAAGCCAAAATACACAATAATATTGTTTTACATTAAATGTCATAAATTAAACCCTAATCAAGAAAAAGTAAGACGTCATGCCCCTTCTAGGGCGACGTTAGCCCTTTCTAGGGAAAATGTAGCTTCCTGGTGCAAAACGTTAGCCCTCCTTGGGCTTCTCCAATCTTCCACATGTGCCAAAAATGTCATGAATGTCTCCCCAGACATCCATAAAGTTGGATGATGTCATGAGCCTCCTGGGTGACGTCTTGGGCCTTCCAAGGCCAACGTTCCAAATAAGAGGGCACAACCCCCCTAGGTAAATCTCTGTCAGGGTGCCTTTGTGGAACATCCTCCTCTTCTCCGGTAAAAACCCCTCTGTCCTATTTCTGTCCCTTGCTAGGGTCTCAACATCCATCTGGTGGGCTCCTCAGCCCCATGGAGGTCTGAACTAATCATCTCCCCATGTGTACATGTCCAGTGTGGTACATGTCCATCGGGTATGATCCTACACATCAACAGATACACCCTCCATGGGTTCATAAGTCACAAGGAGCATTGCAATGCCAATCACATCTTCATCAATATTATTAAACATGTGCATAAAACCCCTTTTACCCCAGTCAAGTGCTCAAAGACATTATACAAATCTGCAATGCAAGTTTGGGGGAAGTTACAAGGTGTCCTATTGGGCTAGTGTCCACTGGAAAAGGGGTGTTTCCGGAAGAGATTAAATCCAATTCATGTAAATGGGTGAGGTGGATAAGGGATGTCCTAACAAGGGGTGCAGTGAAAGCAGGGAAATGCAGGGCTTACATGTGGGTGCCTTTTTAGAAGGCGGGCTTCACTTGTCAT
This sequence comes from Picea engelmannii, assembly GCA_009831015.1. Lineage (NCBI taxonomy): Eukaryota > Viridiplantae > Streptophyta > Pinopsida > Pinales > Pinaceae > Picea > Picea engelmannii. Next base: position 102,490 of record ML808453.1, read on the forward strand.
GGATGCAAAATTTTTCCAAGCCCATTCATGCCTTTTATTCTTATTATTTATTGTTTTTTCTTCAAGAAGATAATCAGGAGACATTGCCCTAGCATGGTGACCAGTGGTGGCAATGTTACCCACAAGCACTTTCACGGAGATGAGAAGGTTGGCTCGTGATGAGACCCCCTTTCTCTTGGCCATGCAACCAAGAGCCACTAACCTAGCGTGGTAACCAACTGCTAGTAGTGCCATACCGCTAGGTTCCCATGGACCTAATAGGTTGGCTCGTGATGAGACCTCCTATCCTCTGACCATGTCTTGTTTTATTATTCTTATAGGTCCCTCTTGTTTCTTGCTCAGAATCCTTTTACTGTTTTCTCGGGGATCCCTATGCGAAGCATCTCAATGTTTTAGTTTTAGGATTTTATCTTTTGCCAACTACTTTTATCTTCTGGGCCTTTAGCCCATTCTTCCCACAAGGCAAGGTGAAACCCTTAAATTATTGGCCAACCCAATGCCCGAACCAATGAAATGGGATGGATGAGCGGGGAGTAAGATGGAAAGTGGCAAGTATGACGAGAACAGACGATGACTTTTTAGAAATACCCCTAGTGGCAACTTAAATCCCATGGGAACAAGCTTGCTAGGGAATCCCGTCATTCCCCCCAGACATGGTCAAGTGGATAAGTATAAGATCCAAGCACCCGTTAGAAACAAAAGGAATTAAATTCTCATATTCAAAGGTTTTGAGGATCAGAGTTACACATACCATGATACCGGGACTCATTACCTCATGGAGAAATAACCATCTCTGATACAGAACAAAGCCGAGGTGATGGATGTTGTTGTTGCTGACAATGTGGAGGCACTGAAAGGAAGAAAATATGGGCCCTCCAGGGCCATGCTCAAGTCAATTTGGCTCTCAGTACTCCATGTCGAGGACCTGTGGGCCTCGAGACATAATCTCGTAGTTATTCATAAAAGTGGGGGATAACATCTGGCTCCAACTCGGGGACATGTTCTCACCGTAGAGCGCATGAGAACCTCATCATCTCTGCATAACTTGTAACTTGCTTGATCTCAATAGCAACTATCAGTAATCATTCGGGGTGGTGATATCATCCCAGCTCATATATATAAAAAAACTGAAACAAAAATAATCATATGTACAAGTGTGAAAGCAAACTACTCTAGCATGAAATGCAATGGTATACACAATGAATGCAAAATGCCTACCTACTTACCTGCACTTACCTGTCGATTGGATGTTAGATGTAGTCAAACAACCAGTGAAACCATTCCAACAATGTCCCACAATACCTGCCTTCATGCTTCATCATAAACCAAAACAGTGATAAGTTAAGCACAAAAATAACATGGGTTAGAGAATATATCATATCATCGAAAATCACAAGGTATAACTCATGGAGGCGGGTGGGAGGGATAAAATCATGCCAAGTCATTCTCTACGGAAAATGCTCAATCCAATTCAAGAAAGAATCATGAAAAGTCAAAGGCTAAGAAAACTGACTCAAAAGGTATGCAAGATGGCTACCTAGGATGTTCCCATAATCTGAAGCTTGGGAAGGGATCGTCAATGATCTAGTAAATGACTGGAAAATTCTTAAGGGAAAGTTGAAACATTGAGATGACAGACTTAAACTTGTAGTATTCAACCAACCCTTGGACTCTAGGGTTTTCCCCAGAGGAAACTCAACGTCAAAAACATATTCCCCAACTACACCTCTAGAGACACAACAAAGTAAAGTAATCAGAGGTGGGTGGGGAAATTTGTCACAAGGATCCTTCTTTAAGCAAAGAAGGTCCTTACTCCTATCAAGACCTGAGCACAACAGTGGTTGATAATCATCTTCATGGAAAGAATCCAAGTGCTCAGAGGAGTATTGATCAAAACCTTCAAGGTAAGACTGAAAATCATCAGGAAAACAAGGTACTAGGTCATCCTTGGGTGTTTGAAAAGTATGGGTAAAAATATCATCTCCTTGTTGCCACTGGTCAAGAGTAACCTGTTGTGATAATTGTAAAGGCAACACTTGGAAATGACTCTCAATGTCATAGATGGGATCCATATCATAACCAAATACATCCCACCTACGTCTGCCAACATGTATGAACTCATCAATGTTATCAACCATGTCACTATATGTATCATAATATGCAGTATTTGAAGCTTTCAAGGACTCATTTATCTCCTCCTTATCTCCCCCATCATAAAGTAGAGCATCATCAAAACCTTGGGGAGGAGGGTAACTTACTCTTTCTTCTTGTGCAGGAGCTTTGAGGACTTGGGTGTCTTCAACATGCATTATTGTTTCATCCTCATGAACTGCCCCTTCATTTTTAATTGTACAACAGTGAATATCTACTTCTTTCAGGGATTCCATTCCTCCTTCACTCTCTGAATCATGGAAAAAGATATCATCAACATCCTGAAAAGGAAAGCAACTAACCTCATCGTCTTGTTGTTGTGTAGGGGGGAAAGGTTCGTGGATGGATTCGTCAGAGGGAGGAGCACAAGTTGATACTTCATCATTTTTCTTAGGTTCCAGCTCCTCAACCATGTCTTCATTCTGCTGGTTAAAAACTTGTTCCCTTATTTCTTGTAAATTTTCAGTAAAGATCTCAAGGGAAACTAATCTCTCAAAACTAAAGGCATCCGAGGTAAAGGGATGTCCTTTCCTGAACAAGGAGATATTTGCCTCATTTTTTATAGCCATGTTATAAGTTTCTGTGAGTTTTTTTGGACCCTTTTTATTAAGGAGGAAGATCAAATGCCCCAGAAGTGCATTGGTAAAGAGATACACGAGGTACTTGTCTTCAGGACAATGGCTTCTAGGAATATGGTATCGAAACATCTAAAAACTAACCCCGAAAGCCCTGACAATCTCATCCTTCGTTTGTCTTATGTATTCGAGTCCTTTAAATAATAATTGGATATCTTCCAATTTCATGCCCCAACTCATGAGAAAGGTTTCTTCTAATTGGTCCATAGATGTGATGCTAGCGGCTGGAAGATTATAATACCATCTTCTAGCATTTCCATGCAGAGTGGCAGAGAAAAGTTTCATTACTAAGTCTTATGCATCATCACTGATAGCGTGGAGCTGAAAGAAATCCCAAAAATTACTCATGTTGATCTGAACCCAGAAGCGATAAGTTTCCAATAATTGGTTGTTTTGTCACTCCTTCAAAAGGGTCAGTAATAGATCGTTTTACTTGAGCGATTTGCAATAAAAGGTAAAGTTGAAGTCTTATGTGCTTGAATTCGAAGTGAATGAAAACCTCTTTATTCTTCCTTATGTGCAATGTGTCATGCTTTCCTTTAACATCTTATGTGCGGAAATTCATTGAAAAACAACATAAGAACACAAGACACATAATGGATAAGACACTTCACTTGATAACGGAGTTCACCCTTGCAATGGGCTACCTCTTCGAGTGATGCTCCAAAGCCTAACCACTTTATTCTTCTTGATGTAATGATGTCTCTCCTTTACAAGTTGTAAGGCCAAAGTCCCTCTTCGATGACGGCAACAAGAGATCGAAATGTGATCAGGAATGTATCAACTTCACAAGTTCTACTCATGAGGCATCCATGATGCTGACATGGACATCATTCCCACATACTCAATACATAAAAAGATGAAGAATAAAATATGACCCCCATCAACATGGAGCCATAAAAAGCCTTAGATATGCTGCTCAGATCCAAAACATAAATATGCAGCCCATAAAAAAGATCTCGGAACCCATGAGAATCAAAACTGCTTCGTTGGCCACTTGTCATGCAAGTGCCACAATTTCTCTGTCATATATAACTGATTGATTTGATGTGAAATAATATCATAAACAAATAGATAGAAGGAATAAGCTAATATTGTTGACTTGTTGCAGCTTCTCTCTGCTCCTTCAGACCTATAACATGCATACATGCTGCAACAATTAATGACAAAATAGCATAACGAAAAGCATGTTTACATTGGCTTCTCCAACACTTATCTTGTTGATCGGAAGCTCTGCTGGGAAAATAGACAACGTCATTGAATTCGCGTCGTCGAATTACCCAAAAATGACTATCAAATCGTCTCCATCTGAGTCAGACACTTTCAGGCCCAAGAGACACCTCTGCCTCGGTTATCGTGCCACTGCATCTGCAATAAATGACTCATTCTGAAATGAAGCTATTGAATTTTTGCTCAGATCAGGAAACTAACATCGCCACTGCGTTTGTGGCGTCATTTTACCTAAAAATGACTGTCTCCACATCTCGATCCGAGTCGGCCACTTTCTAGACTCAAGAGGCAACCTTGTCTCGGTTTGCTTGCCAAAATCCATATAGTCCATACGGATTTTGTACCAGGTCGTACAGGCGTGCTCCACTTTCGTGCTCCGTGCACTGATGTGTGGCTCCAAATGCACCCGCTTTGAACTCAAAACCCGAGGCCCCTTCTTATACAAATTTCGGGCGGTTATTTCATAAATGAATTCATTGGCATATTAGTTGGCGGAGCTAACTTTAGACGTTCAGTTAGCGAAGGTCTCGAGGTCGAATCTCGTGGACTCCGCTCTTTTTTATTGGTGGTTTGTTTTGGCGCACACCGCCAAATATGGTGGTCCATTTTGGCGCACGCCCCTGCTAAATTTAGTGGTAGTTTTGGCGCATAGTTAGCGGTCGCTACATTTGGCAGCTGGCAGAATATACTGCCAACTTTGGTGGAACCACCACCATATTTGGCGGTTCTTTAAATATATATATTTTTAAATATTTTTAAAATGAGGGCTCTTGTACATTTCGGGGGTGCCACGTGGCACCTCCTTATTGGGCCATGTGGCATCATTTGATTCATCCAACTGTACATGATGACATCACCTCCACATCACCTCGTGACATGTGGCACCTTCTGGGGGTGCCACGTGGCACATTTTCATTGGTCCATGAGGCACCCTGAAAAGCCCAAATTTTAGTGACACGTGGCAGCCTCTAGTGCCACCACGTGGCATGCTGACGTCATGATGGTGTCATCATGACACGTGTCACTCTCTGTGCTTTCCACTTGGGATGTACAGATGCTGACGTCAGCAGTACGGATGTTGACTCATCCCTGCTGACTGGGCTGGGTTGACCGGAACTTTGACCGCTTATATCTTTTGATTCGTAACTTCGTTTGATGAGCCGTTTGCGTCGTTGGAAAGATTGCGACGCGATCATGTCATTTTAATGGAGTTTTGGGAACTTTGATTTTTTCACTTTTTCTATCTGCAGAAGCCATTTTGAGCCTCCTAGGACACTTCTGTGCGTTTTGGGACACTTCTGTGCGTTTTGGGACACTTCTAAAACTTCTATGATGTTCTGTAGATCCATTCAGATCACATGTGATAGTCGGGTCTTTCTCCATCACTACCAGTGAATCTAGGGAGCCATTTTTCATACTTCTGGGGCATTTGTCTAGGGTATCCCGGGATTTTACTCATGTCTAAAGGCTTATAGTTTCCCGGATCCCATTGTGAATTCATAGTTGGTTTTGTCATCAGTGGAGTCACCAGATAATTTTCTTGAAACTATCAAAAGAAATAAGGGAATCACCCTTAGTGGAGTCGCCACGTAAGCTTTGTAAGATAAAGGTTCTTGAGGAAAGGCTTACCGAAAAGTGTCGTCTTTTAGGAGAATTGACTCAGTGTTCCCCGACAACGACGCCAAAATGTTATCGCACAGTTTGTAGTTACGGAAAAGGATGGATGAAAGAAAGACAAACTAGCACAACTGAGACTATCCCACCACTGTCACCTCAATGGGATAGCTCTTTCTATTTAGGGAGGTAAGGCACAGGGGGGACGTCCCCGGTGACCTGGGGTTTTGAGAAGGCAAGGGTTTAAAATGCTAAGAGATAATTTCCCCCTCACAAGTCACCACAGATCAGAAATTCATAGCTAATCAACCAATAAAGATGAGTAATAACCAAAAGGTGTACCAGCCCGAGACAAAGAAACAAAGAAACTATACATATGCAAGCTTACTTGTTGGTTAGTACTTCATATAATCATGGACTTTCTGATAATGAGAAATTGAGAAATAATATTGATGAAGTAAGTCAACGATATATAATGGCAATGATGATAATATGTCACTTCACAATAATTGATAATGGAAATCAATGTAACAATATCAACACTTTAGAAACAACACCTTAGCCAATTTCTTTAAAGACAAAATAAATCATGCATAGAGATGTTTATAGCATGACAAGATGATGGCAGCAATAGGGTTGGTGATTTTTAGTCTAGGCTAGGGTTAGAAGGATTAGTAGTTTTTCAAAGTATTTAGTTGTTTTGAAGTTGTGACCAAGGTACTCAAACAATGGAGGTCTTAGATAAGTGCTTTATTAGGGAAAATGGAGTCAAAAAGGGCTACAAATGTTCAAGGGCCGAAATGATAATGATTGGCCAAAGACAAGAGGGTTAAATGTTGAGGTGTTGCTAAAGCAAGGCCTCAACAATGAAACCTTAGGGGAGAAAGGCTCACTAAGGTGTAGAAACCCTAGGCCTTAGTGCTCTCTCCTCCTTCTTTAGCTCAATGGAAAGATAAAAATCGACTAGCTTGAGTAATAGATGTTATGGCTAAGGACAAGAGGGTTTAATGATGAAGTGTTGCTATGGCAAGGCTTCATCAACAAAACCCTAGGGAAAATTGCTCACTAAGGTGTAGAAACCCTAGGCCTTAGTGTGTTTTCTCCTTCCTTGGTTCAAAAACAAGATGAAAAATGGCTAGGCTAGAAGAATATGGATAGAGTGTTGCTATGGCAAGGCTCTATCTTACTTCAGCAAATCAAAATAGCTCTTAACTTGGTAGGGACATGAGACAAGGACCTTAGCATGTGCTTGTCACCTAGGGTTTTAATTCAGCAAATTATAAT
>ML808453.1:109579-147159 GCA_009831015.1 Picea engelmannii
TAGCATGTGCTTGTCACCTAGGGTTTTAATTCAGCAAATTATAATAACAAAATGCAAGTAAATAGTACCATAACCATTAAATAAAGAAGTGTTGCAGAAATTCACTTACATAAACCATGCATTCAAGTAGCCAAACCCTAGTTTTAAACCTTCCACTAAGAAGAAATGCCAAAATAGTCCAAAAATAGTCTCCTTCAACAAGTGCGCACCAATTTTCAGCCAAAAACATTATATGAGGGCACAAATTTCAGACCTCACTAATGTGTGAGTGAAAGATCCTGCAAATATGAGAGTGAAAACCCTCAGTATATACCATACCAATGACCTTAATTAAAATTTAGGTCATCAAAAGGCATAGAAGGCTAAAATACACAATAATATTGTTTTACAATAAATGTCATAAATTAAACCCTAATCAAGCAAAAGTAAAACGTCATGCCCCTTCTAGGGCGATGTTATCCCTTTCTAGGGAAAATGTAGCCTTCTGGAGAAAAATGTTAGCCCTCCTTGGGCTTCTCCAATCTGCCACAAGTGCCAAAACTGCCTTGACTGTCTCCCCAGATGTCCATAAAGTTGGATGACGTCATGAGCCTCCTGGGTGACGTCCTGGGCCTTCCAAGGCCAACATTCCAAATAAGAGGGCGCAACCCCCCTTGGTAAAGCTCTGTCAGGTTGCCTCTGTGGAACGTCCTCCTCTTCTCCGGTGAAAACCCCTATGTCATGCCTCTGCCCCCTGTTGGGGTCTCAACATCCATCTGGTGGTCTCCTCAACCCCATGGAGGTTCGACTAATCATCTCCCCATGTGTACCTGTCCAGTGTGGTACCTGTCCGTCGAGTATGATGTTACACATCAATAGATACGCCCTCCATGGGCTCATAAGTCACAAGGATCATAGCAATGTCAATCACATATCATCATCAATATTATTAAACATGTGCATAAAACCCCTTTTACCCCAGTCAAGTGCTCAAAGACATTATACAAATATGCAATGCAAGTTTGGGGGAAGTAATAGGGCATCCTATTGGGCTAGTGTCCACTGGAAAAGGGATGTTTCCGAAAGAGATTAAATCCAAGTCATGTAAATGGGTGAGGTGGATAAGGGATGTCCTGACAAGGGGTGCAGTGAAAGAAGGGAAATGCAGGGCTTACCTGTGTGTGCCTTTGTAGAAGGTGAGTTGCACCTGTCCTGGATGCAAATGTTTCAAATCCCATTCATGCCTTTTATTCTTATTCTTTATTATTTTTTCTTCAAGAAGTTAATCAGGGGACACTGCCTTGGCGTGGTGACTAGTGGTGGCAATGTTACCCACAAGCACTTTCATGGAGATGAGAAGGTTGGCTCGTGATGATACCCCTTTTCTCTTGGCCATGCAACCAAGAGCCACTACCCTGGCATGGTAACCAACTACTAGTAGTGTCATACCGCTAGGTACCCATGGACCTAATAGGCTAGCTCGTGATGAGACCCTCTATCCTTTGACCAGGTCTTGTTTTATTATTTTTATGGGTCCCTCTTGTTTCTTGCCGAGAAGCTTTTTACCGCTTTCTCGGGGATCCATGGGCAAAGCATCTCGAGGTTTTAATTTTAGTCTTTTATATTTTTCCACCTTCTTTTACCTTTTGTGCCTTTAGCCCCTTCTTCCCACAAGGCAAGGTGGAACCCTTAAATGATTGGCCAACCCAATGCCCGGACCAATGAAATGGGATGGATGAGCGAGAAGTAATATAGAAAGTGGTAAGTATGACAGGAGCGGACGATGAAGTTTCAGAAATACCCCCAGTGGAAACTCAAAACCTATGGGCACAAGCTTGCTAGAGCATCCTGTCATTCCCCCCATACATGGTCATGTGGATAAGTATAAGATCCAAGCACCCGTTAGAAACAAAAGGAATTAAATGCTCATATTCAAAGGTTTTGAGGATCAGAGTGACACATACCATTATACACTGACTCATTACCTCATGGAGCAAGAACCATCTTTGATACAGGACCAAGCCAAGGTGATGGATGTTGCTACTTTTGACAATGTGGAGGCGCTGAAAGGAAGAAAATATGGGCCCTCTAGGGCCATGCCCAAGTTAATCTGGCTCTCAGTACTCCATGTCTAGGACTTGTGGGCCTTGAGACATAATCTCCTAGTTATCACTAAAAGTGGGGGATAACAGTCCTGAATTCTTTGTATTTGTATCCACATTCCATACTGTCAGATTCGCCTCTGGAGCCACCTGGAAGATGCCTTCTCTTGAGGACTTTATCGAATCCTTGACACAAGAGCAAACTAATTTCATCAACATGGGCACAATCAAAGGCCCAAGGGCGCATGCACTCACTGTGCATGATGGAAGCCACAAATATCAGAAATATAAAGATAAATATAAATGGAAAGCTCATGCATATCCGAAGAAGGAAGGGTACACAAAACCCTTCACCGATGCCTCCGGATCCAAAGGGGAAAAGGGAAGAAAAGGGGAAAAATTCACGTATTGTCACAAAGTATTCCATTTGGAATCCGCATGCATGCAAAAACAAAGATCTGATGTCTCAAATACTTAAACAAAACAACCTTGGAGATCACATCCCTGGGGGTGCAAAGAAGAAGAAGCCAAAAGATCTGAATTCCAAGAAAGGCAATTCTAGCCATGCCTTGTTTGCAATCAACTCCTCTCCCGATGCTTGGATCGTTGATTCAGGAGAATCACATCATATGGATACATCAAAAGCAGTATATTCTTCATTGTATGCATGCAAAGGTCCTCTTATTCTGATGGGGGGCAACTCTTTTGTCAAAGTCACCGACAAAGGAAGGATTGAACTCACCAACGGAAGCTTCGAGAATGTGTTGCACGTTCCCAAACTTTCTGTCAACCTTGTTTATGTGTATCAGATGATGAATTATGGCACCGGAAAGAAAGTCATATTCACAACAAATTCCGTGGACATCTACGACATGCAAATAAACTCTACGGTTGCTACCGGTGAGGTAAATCATCAGTATAGATTGTATACATTTTCTGAATTCATTGAACCTAATTCTGCTTTACTACTTACTCATGTTGATGAAAGTAGTAGGATTTGACACGAAAGGTTTGGACATTTGAATTTCAGATACATGCAACAACTTAGCAAGCAAAGATTGGTTGATGATCTACCAGACATCCATTTCTTCAAGGGAGTATGTGAGGGATGTGTTCTCGAAAAACACCCTCAAGACAAATTCGACAAGGGAAAGTCTCAGAGAGCCTCCACACCTTTAGATCTGATCCATAGTGACCTTATGGGTCCTTTTCCGCATCCATCCATCAACAAAGTGAAGTTTATTCTCATTTTTGTTGATGATTTCTCATGTTTTACTTGGATCTACTTTCTCAGGCAAAAATATGAGGTCTTTCAACACCTCAAAGATTTCAAAGCCTTGGTTGAGACCCAGTCTGGAAAGAAGATCAAAGTCCTCTAAACTTATAATGGGGGAGAGTATGTAAATCATGAGATCCATAATCTTTTCCATGAGGCAAGGATTCAGTTGCAGCATACAGTTCCCTATACTCCGCAACAAAACAGAGTTGTTGAGCGGAAAAATAGATCTATAAAGGAGATGGCATCTTGCATGCTGCATGAAAATTCACTACCATAGAGACTATGGGCCGAAGCACTTAATTGTGAAACATACATCCAAAACAGATCTCCCCATAGATCTGTCAAGGATAATACCCCATAAGAGGCTTGGAGCGGCCTCAAACCAGAAGTGATAGACTTTCACATTTTTTGTTCACGTGCATGGGCCAGGATTTCGTCTGAAAAGAGGAAGGCACTTGATCCACAAAGAACTGAGTGAATTTTTGTTGGATACCCCGACGATGTGAAGGGATATCGACTTATTGATATTTCCTTGGACCGGCTCATCATTGGGCGCAGTGTCCAATTCGAGGAAAGTGATTCACATGCACCTCAACAGCCGCATGCAGACACCTTCATTCTTCCACCTGTCTGAGATGATGAGCATGCACATGCCGACTCGTCTTTAGATGAGAGTTCTGATTCAGAGGACTCAGATGATTCAAATTCAGAGTCAGTACAGTCGGATGCAGAGTTAGAGCATCCAGATGCAGTTGCAGAGCCAGAGCAGAGGCCCAAGTGGGCACATACTACTCTTCAGGATGCAAGGGATTTTGTTGGTGATCCAACCAATACCAGGAGGACTCGATATGATTTCGAGGAGCCTTATGTTGCACTCACTGCCACTGAACCATTTCCCTCCAGGCATATTTTCTTGGTTCAGTCTTCAGATCCACAGTCTTATGGCGAGGCTGCTGGAAACCCCTTTTGGGAATCCCTTTTTGGAATCCGCCGTGCAGGAGGAGTACAACTCCCTCCTCAAGAACAAGACTTGGGATCTGGTTCCCCTTCCTTCTGGGAGGAAACTTGTCAGATGCAAATGGGTCTACAGGACTAAGAGCACAGTGGATGGACATATTAGTAGATACAAATCCAGGCTTGTCGCCAAAGGCATTCAGCAGGTTCATGGTATTGACTATGATGAGACCTTCACTCCAGTAGCGAAGATGGATTCCATACGATTGGAACTTACCATTACGACAGCTAAGAGATGGGAAGCTCATTAAATGGATGTGAAGAATGCATTTATTCATGGTGATCTCTCTGAGCATATCTATATGGAGTGGCCCCAGGGATTTATGCAGGACTCATATTTGGTCTTTCGACTGAAGAAGTCACTTTATGGCCTCAAGCAGGATCTGAGGCCATGGTATTCCAAGATGGATTCCTACATGTTGTCACAGAACTTTGTACATTGTAAATTAGACCTAAATGTCTACATGCTCAGGACGACTAGTTCACTTCTACTTTTAGTTATGTATGTTGATGATTTGTTGATCACCGGGTGCTCGACTTCAATGATTGTTGCAGTAAAGAGGATTCTACATAACATGTTTTTGATGATGGACATGGGTCCGCTACACTTCTTCCTTTGACTCGAGATCAGTCAGGATCCATCAGGCATCAAACTGTCTCATGCCAAGTATGCACGAGATCTCCTTGAGAGATTTCACATGACAGACTGCAAGTCTACTCGGACTCCTTTCTTATCAGGAGTCAAACTTGAGGATGGTGGGGAGACTCCACTGGTTGACAACACACTATACAGACAACTAGTGGGGAGCTTGTTGTATCTCACACACTCCAGACCAGACCTCTCATATGCAGTTGGCGCAGTTTCCAAGTTCATGTAGGAGTCACATGAGCTACATTGGAAAGATGCAAAGTGTATCCTTCGATACGTACAGGGCACCATCACCTTTGGGATTCACTATGCAGCAGAATCTACATTATATCTCATCGGGTTTATTGATTTTGACTGGGTTGGCGATAGCGTTGATTGCAAGTCCACATCTGGTTACTCACTCAGTCTTGGTTCTGGATATATCTATTAGTCGAGCAGGAAGCAAGATGTTATTGCTCTATCTTCAGCCAAGGTAGAGTACAGAGGGGTAGTTAACATAACCATTCAGTCTATGTGGCTACAACATTTTTTCACTGAGTTGGGCATTTAGTTTCATCGGTCGATTGTCATCTAGTGTGACAACCAGAACACTCTGAAGTTCTGCAGAGATCCAGTTCAGAGGCAACAGATGAAGCACATTGAGATCCACGTGCACTACATTCGAAACTTAGTAAACGGGGGGATCATCAACTTACAGTTATTTCCTTCAACAGAACAGACGACAGACATCTTCACTATGACCTTCACTGAGCAAAAGTTCCATTCTCTACGAAGTCGTCTTGGAGTTAAGGACACAGTTGTCTAGCAACTGTAGTTCTTCTCTTTACATACATTGTACCTTGAGGGGGGGGAGGGGTTCACATGAGGTTTTTCCTCTTTCCTCACTTTATTTCAGTGTATCTTTTGTATTTGGGTACCTAACATGGCCTCGTTGTCGAGATCCATTCTTTATTTTCACCATAGTGATGTTCGGGGGGCAGGGGGGTGTTGGAGTTACTTCACACACACCTAGGATTTTATTTTCCTAAGGTTTTTCCTTGTTTATTAGTCATTATCCAATCTCCTATATTTTAAGGGAGAATATTCCACTTGGAGAATATTCTCTTTCAGTTGACACTTTAGTTTGACTAGTTCAGTTGAGTTTAGATGTTGCATTTGTTTTGTCACCATGCAACATTGGGATCATCACCATGCTAATTCAAACTTGCCTTGGTATCATCACTAGACTGGTGCATTACCCTTGATTCCCTGAGTTAACTCCTCACTACTCTTTGTTCCGTCAGTTAATTGAAGACTAGTTGACTAGTTAACTCAACTAGGTGGCAGTTCACTCCCGTAACTACCTGAGAGACTAGACTAGGTGGAAGTTCACTCCCGTAACTATTGGTGTGTGTCCAGATCACTCTAGAGCACCACTATGGCGTATTGGTTCTCCTCCAGTGCCCACTCATTGAGTTATACAGAGTATATCATGTGTAAATTATTCATTTTTCATACCGGTTAATGAGAATTCTTTCATTCTTTCTCTCCTTCTTCTTCTTTCTCACTTTCTCTTTGCAAATGTGTGTATTATTGTTTAGCTAGATCTATTATGTGCATGTTCAACGCATTTACATATATAATATTACAACTGATGAAGAAAAGGTCAAATACGCATCCATGTACCTCGAAGGCATTGCATACAATTGGTATCTATGGTGGAAAGGAGGATTTCAGTCATATAATTGGAATTCTTTAAAAAATAATTTTTTTAAAAGATTCCAAGGCATCTCGAAAAAAAGAGTTTTTTTCAAAACTCACCAGATTACAACAACAAGCCAGCATAGATGAATTTACGCATCAATGGGAAGCTCTCGCCACCCGTGTATTTGGACTATCTAATGATAAATTACTCTAGTATTACATAGGTGGTCTCAAACCACATATCCAAGACGAATTAAGATTACATGAGGTTACTACGATAGAAATAGCAATATGCAAGGCAAAACCCGCAGAAGAAAAACTAGAAGGCCAATCAAGATTCAACAAGGTTTACTCAAGAAGGAGTTTCCCTCAAACCATAGGGAATGAAAAATGCATACCACCCAATCTACGTGAAGATAGAATAAGAAATTTAGAGTCCCAAAGGATAAAATAAGGAAAATGTAAACGATGTGGAGAGAAATGGGACCCCAGACATAGGTCCCAAATCGAAGATAACTCAAAAAAATTGTAGACTTGTGGAGTAGAAAAAGACGACGAATTAGACTCAGCAGAATGAATAAATGAAGAAACGACAAATTTCCAAAATGACACTTCAGATCTCATAGAAGACAACACACCAATAATATCGCTCGCAGCCATCACAGGCATTACCCAACCACAAACTCTTAAATTAAAAGGACATATCAAAAATGATAATGTCATCGTACTAATCAACATTGGAAATACCCACAATCTCCTCGATATCAAGATTGAAAGGAAACTCAAATTATTTTTTTATCCAATCCCAGAAATTAAAGTAATGGTTGCATACGGAAAAAAAATTGGAAATGTCAGAAAATGCCATAAGGTGAAACTCCAAATCCAAGATTTCAATTTGGAATCAGAACTCTACATCGTCCCTCTGGGAGGAGTAGATGTGGTTTTAGGAGTCCAATGGTTACAAACCTTGGGCACATACTCAATCAATGCTCGGGAAAATTTCATCCAATTCAAGTGGCAAGGGAAAAGTTATAAATTATATGGTTTTCAACCTCCACAAACACAGGTTGTGTCGTCACAACAAATGGAAAAAATGATCTGAAAAGGAGCAACCGCATACTTCATCCAATTCCACAACATAGAAATACAAGAATTAGAACAGGATGACTCCAGAACATCAGACGTCCAAGATCTAATTCAAAAACACAAGAAGGTATTTCAAGACCTTCCCATGGATTTACCACCTCAAAGAAGAATTGAACATATAATTGAAGTTAAACTAGGATCAAGCCTAGTCAAGGTTATACCATACAGATACCCTTGTTACCATAAAACAGAGATAGAAATATTAGTCCAAGACCTATTAAAATGTGTTGTCATCACGAAAAGAAGAATTCCATATGCAACTCCAGTAGTGTTAGTTCAAAATAAAGATGGATCTTTCAGATTATGCATAGATTACCGAGGGATAAAAAAAATAACAATCAAAAACAAATTTCCCATCCCATTTATTGATGAAATGTTGGATGAACTTCGTGGAGCAAGATATTTTTCAAAACTTGATTTAATATCTGGGTACTATCAGATTAGAGTCAGACTAGAAGATGTATCCAAGATTTCCTTCCAGACACGAAGGATAGTACAAATTCAAGGTGATGCCTTTTGGGCTAACTAATTCCCCCACCACCTTCAAAGAAACAATGAATGAATTATTTCACCTATACTTACGAAAACATGTCTTATTTTTCTTCAATGATATTTTAGTGTCCAGTAAAACATGGGAGGAGCATATGAAGCATTTGGAACAAGTGTTGTCTCTTCTAGAGAAAAATCAATTCTATGTCGAAATGTCAAAATGTACATTTGGCAAGGAGGAAGTAGTGTACCTTGGTCACATCATATCCAAAAAAGGATTCAAGGTAGACCCCAAGAAAATTAGGGCAATCACATAATGGCCTAAACCCAAAAACATATCCAAGATAAGAGGATTTCTAGGATTGGCAGGATACTATCGAAGATTCATCAATAATTATGCTCATTTAACCTCCCCCCTAACAAATATCCTTAAGAAAAACTCCTTCCAATGGAATTTGGAAGCACAAAAATGTTTTGAAAACTTAAAAACATTATGTCCACAACCCTGGTATTAGCAACACCTAACTTCTCCAAACCTTTCATCATCGAATGTGATGCGTCAAGTTTGGGAATTGGAGCAATATTGATGAAAGATGGGCACCCAATAGCTTTTGAGAGTAGGAAATTAAATAAAACAGAATGCTTACAATCCACTTACAACAAGGAAATGCTTTCCATCATGCATGCATTAACAAAATGGCGCCAATATCTATTGGGAAGTAAGTTCTTGATACGCATAGACCATAACAATCTCCATTACTTGTTACAACAAAAAACATTGTCAATCGAACAACAAAAGTGGATAGAGAAAATTGCCACGTTTGATATGGAAATTATACATAAAAGAGGAAAAGGCAACATTCTAGTTGATTCCCTATCACGAAAAGAAGAAGAAACACAAGTTTTTGCAATATCAATAGTCATTCCAAAATGGTTGGATGAAATTCGAACCGAGTATGCAAAAAACCCAAAGACTTGCTCTATAATCAAAAATTTAAATCAATAACCTAAGTTCGAATGGAAGAACGACATCTTATGGTATAAAGGGAGAATCTACTTAAATACCAACTCAAGATTTAAATCCAAGGTTCTTCAAGAATCTCATGATTGCCCAGCTGCAAGTCACGTAGGATTTTTCAAAACATACTATAATGCACGAAGATCATTTTTTTGGAAATGGGTGACTGTAAATATTCGAAAATATGTAGCAGAAAGTGATCTCTGTCAAAGGAACAAAAATGAAAATATGTGCACCCCTAGGTTACTCCACCTGTTACACATTCCCAATAAAAAATGGGAAGAAGTTTCAATGGATTTCATTAAAGGACTATCCATATCCGATGGAAAAGATAAAATATTAGTATCAGTAGACAAACTAACCAAGTATGCACACTTTATTGAAGGAAAACAAATTCAACAAATCAAATAGATGAAATATTATGTAAGAATATTTAAAAACTACATGGGTTCCCTAAGGTTATCGTCAACGATAGAGATGTCAAATTTAAAGGGAATTTTTGGAGAGAATTTTGCAAACAGATCGAAACCTCTCTCAATATGAGCTCAACTTACCACCCTCAAATAGATGGTCAAACAGAAGTTGTCAATAAATGTTTAGAAACCTATCTTCGTTGTTTTATCTTCGACAAACAAATAAATGGTTTCAATGGTTGTGCCTTGTTGAGTGGTGGTATAATTACACTTATCACACATCAACTAAATGACACCATTCCAAGTTCTTTATGGTTACGAACCTCCATCGTGGAAGGAGTTGGCCACTAGCCACATAAAAGTTGCATCAGTAAAAGACATTTAGACGAAAGTCAGAAAATCCTTCAGTTACTCAAAGAAAACTTAATAGTTGCAAGGAATCGAATGAAGCAACAAGCTGACCAAAACCAAACAGAAAGAGAATTCGAAGTAGGAGACTAGGTATCTGTGAGACTTCAACCTTACAAATAGTTATCCCTTAAACAACATGGGAAGAATAAATTGGCACCAAAATTTTATGGACCATATCAAATAAATGGAAAATTTAGTCACGTAGCTTACCATATGGATTTACCAGATAAAAGTCATATCCACAATGTTTTTCATGTATCGTGTCTAAAGAGAGCCTTGGGGCAACAATAAAAGGCGTAAACTATACTTCCTATGTTGGATGAGGAAGGAAGAATCATTTTAGAGCCCGCAACCATTATCACCACCCGGGAAAAGAGATTATGTTCTCGAGTAATCAAGGAATACCTGATTAAATGGAAAAATATACCGGAAGAAGACACAACATGGGAGTCAGAGCACTTTCACCAGTTACATCCTTCCTTACCATTGCTTTGAGGACAAAGCAAAATTTAAGGGAAGGGAAATCTTACAATAAATAAATAATATAAAGACATTAAAATAAATAAAATTAAACATTAATGTAATAAAAGGTCATGACTAAAAAGACATGACTCTTCATAAAAACCATAAAGGGCATATATATAGGCATTCCCTATCCTTGTAATATCATCATAATTTTACAATCAATTATTATTATATACTTTATTATGGAGTGATAGTGAAGTTGTTTATTAAGAACCCCTTGTGTTTTTAACACACTTTTAATGCTTAAGTAATTAATAATTTACCTTTTTACTTAATGCCACTTTAGAACATAACATCTCCTAGCTAAGTGACATTAAATAAACATCCCCTTGACTCCATTTTCTTTACTAACTATATCCTATAGGATTCATATAGGCTACTAAGTCATGTTTCGTCTCGATCAAGTGGAAAGGAACATCACAGTCCTCCCTTCGTGAGATTGTTTGTCCTTAATCAACTCCAAACCTGGATGTTGTAAGATCTGCTCTTCCTCCCAAGTGGAATCCTTTGCAGGAAAACCTCTCCTTATGGTCAGGTACTCCTGAATGAACATACTCCTCATCCTCCTCTCTCTGACATAAATAATCATTTCTAGAGTCAGAACCAATTTCCCTTCATCATCTAGTGCAGGAATATCTACTGAATTGGTGACTTGCTATCCCAATTCCTTCTTGAGGCAAGATACACAGAATAAATTGTGGATCTTGATACCCTCAGCCAACTCCAACTCATATGCCACCTCTCCAAATCTCATGATCACCATGTATGGTACATGGAAGTGAGGATTTAGCTTCTTTGCACTACTCTTCTTCAATGAGGATTGTCTATAAAGCTGCAACCTCAAAAAGACCACATGCCCAACCTCAAATGTGTGCTCCTTCATGTGCCTGTTTTCATACATCTTTTGTTGATTTTGGGAAACTTATAAGTTCTCCTTCAAGACTCTCAAGATGTACTAGCTCTCATGGAACCAATATTTTGGCTTGGGAGGCATGCTCTCCCCAAACACCAAATCCAAAAATGATGTGGCATCGTAGCCATACAATTCCATAAATGGACTCATCTTGATGGACATGTGATAAGTGGTATTATAACAGTGCTCCCCAAGATGTAACCACTTTATCCAAGCCCTCTGCTATCTCGACAAGTAGTTCCCCAGGTATCTATCAATCCACTTGTTTACTATCTTCATCTATCCATCCTTCCAAGGGTGATAGCTAGTACTAGGTGTCAACTCTGTCCTTGATAACCTTGATAGCTCCTACCAAAATGTGTTGAGAAACCTGTTGTGTCAGTCATTGACTATGTATCTTGGAAGACCATGTAGTCTAAACACCTCCCTGAAGAATATGTCTGCCACCTAAGATGCACTATACTCTGAAGGAATGGAAAATAAGTGTCCATACTTTGTCAACATGTCCACCACCATATAGATACAGTCCCTACCTATACCTTTAGAAACATTGTAATGAAGTCCATGGAAATTCTCTCCCA
The DNA here is from genome assembly GCA_009831015.1 of Picea engelmannii. Classification (NCBI taxonomy): domain Eukaryota; kingdom Viridiplantae; phylum Streptophyta; class Pinopsida; order Pinales; family Pinaceae; genus Picea; species Picea engelmannii. The sequence continues at coordinate 121,782 of ML808453.1, forward strand.
CTTCTGCTCTGGAATAGGTAATGGTTGAAGCAAACCTATAGGGTTTGTAAGCTCTTACTTGTTTTGCCGACAAGTCATACACTCTCTCACATATCGTAGTACATCCTCCTTGATACCCTTCCAAGAGAATCTCTCCCTCACCTACTTGTAAGTCTTTAGAAACCCCTGGTGTCTTGCCAATGGCATGTCATGCACTACCCTCAGAATATTATCCTTGAGTGTGGACTCGGGGAAAAGATATATCCAATCCTCGTAGTAGATGATGTCTTCCACTACTTTGTACCTATCATCCTAAATAACACCCTCCATCAACTTATAGGTGAAAGTATTCTTGGATTACTCCACCAAGAGAATGGATTTCCAATTTCCAGTCTATTGAGATCTCAGACATGGAAAAGGTTACAGGTCTCTTAGGTTGTTGTGGTTAATCCTCACCACAAAGCATCCTCCAACTAGGTATTGTATAAAATTTTCCAATGCACGCATGATGGCCAACATCTCCTTGTCGTAAATGGGATAGAACCTTTCTGGCTCCCTTATTTTCCTACTCTTAAAAACTATGGGATGTCAATTCTACATCAACGTTTCTCCTATCCCCTCTTTAGACACATCACACTCCAACACAAATGAATGAGAAATCTGGAAGTGCTAACATTGGGAAAGTGCTCATCACCTTATTCATCCTATCAAATTTTATATGTGCCTCCTCTGACCATATGAATGCACCCTTCTTGGTGAGATCCATCAATGGTGTACCAAGTTGTGAAAATCCTTTAACAAAGCACCTATAGTAGCTGCACAATCTAAAGAACCCTCATAGCTCTGTAATGGATATGTGTGTGGGCCAATCTAAGATTGTCTGGATATTCTCTTGATGCACCTATACTCCCTTAACGTCGATGACATGTCCTAGATAGAGAATCTTTGTCGACCCAAATTCGCACTTTGCCTCCTTGGAAAATAGTGATTGCTCCTCCATGATGTTGAGAATCTCATCAAGATGTCTCAAATGTTCCTCCCAAGTCTCATTGTAGATCAATATATCATCAAAGAATACCAATAAGAACTTGCTCAATAGTTTGTTGAAGATATGGTTCATACATGACTAGAAGGTGGTTGGTGTGTTAGTCAACCCAAAGGGAATGACTAGAAACTCATAGTGCCCATAGTGACATATAAATGTCGTCTTATGGACATCCTCCACTCTGAACCAGATCTTATGGTACCCCGATCGAAGATCATTCTTTGAGAAGTACATTGCCCCATGTAACTCATCTATCAATTCATTGATCCTAGGTATCGAGTACCGATTTTTGATGGTCTTCTTGTTTATCTCCTTGTATTTGATGCACATCCTCATCATGCCATCCTTCTTCTTCACTAGTACTACTGAAGAAGCGAAGGGACTAGATCTAGGCCTAATGTTCCCCACTTCCAGAAACTCATGTAGGGCCTTCTCTATCACATCCTTAAACTTCTTTGGATGCATGTATGGTGTGGTGATCACAGGCTTTGCACCCTCCTCCAACTCATTGACATGCTCAAATCCCCTGTCAGGTAGTCTCCCAGTCGATATCAGTCCAAGCACCTTGTTGTGTTTCCCAAGTATCACTTGGATGTCCACATGATAGTGTTGGTGGTCATGTGATGGCTTCTATGTGGTGATCAAACACTCTGCTATGAAAGCAACATCCTTGTGTCTAAAAATAGCATCCATGTGTTTGTTTGACACAACCTGGGAAATCATGTTGACATGCCTCTCAGAATGACTCTTTGACCTTCATTTTCCCTGAACTCCATCCTCATGTCCTAATAGTTCATGTGGATACCTCCCAATGAATACAACCACTCGACACCTAATACCACATGGGTATCTACCAAATCCACCACATAAAAGTCATCAGTCAACATATAATTTCCCATTGTCACATCCAGTCCTCTAATCCTCTAAGTATATGCCATGTTGTACCCATCTGCTACCACCATGTTAAACCCCTCAAATACTTCTACATGGATGTGTCTTCTAGTGACAAGTGGTGTGCCATTGAAGTTGTGGGTGGCCCCACCATCAAGCAGTGATGTAACTCTTTTCCCCTGCAAAATTCCTCTGACCCTGAAAGTGTAATATTTGGGAACTCCTGAAAGTGTGGCAATGGTTACTCCCATGATACCCTCCTAAAATTGTGTCTCCTCTAGAGTATCACTTCTTGTTCCATGGCCCTGTGTGTAAACCACGTCATCCTCACCATCATCCTCCTCATCAGAAAGCACCTCTATGTAATGTACTTTCCCCTTACCCATACATCGGTGACCTGACTCCCAAGGCTCTTTTCAGCTAAAGAAAAGCTTCTTCCTCCTCAATTCCTCTGATTCGCATCATCTATCCTATCATTCCCTATCCATAGCTTTTGGGGAAGCTTCGTCTCCTTACTCTTTTGTGGAATAAATGGTTTCAATCGTGCCTTCTTGGGAATTGTGTCCACCGTGTCCTGAGTCTTCATGGTGGTGTCATGTAGTGTGGTTGGCCTGAAGGCCTTCACCCACCCCCTCAAGGGTTCATCTAACCCTTCAATAATTAGCATCACCAACCTCTACTCCGAGATGTCTTTCACCATAATCGCCATCCTCTGGAACTGTGTGGCGTATTCCTCTAGTGTGCTTGTATTTCTCAGCTATTCCAACTCCCTGAAGCCGATCTCTGGATCCTTCTTGTCGAACATGTCCATCAAACTTTGGGTGAAGTCCACTTAAGATGTGATGTTGCCATGCCCTAATGTAAATATCCCATGGTACCACCACTCATGAGCTTATCCATCCAAGTGTAGGGTGGAAAACTTGATTTCCTCTGGCTATGTCATCAAGTTAAGTTGGAAGTAAGTGTTCAACTTATATATACAAGATTTGCTTATGCTCATAGAAGATCCATCAAAAGGTGAAATGGACCATTTCCCCACCTTGCACATGAGATAAAAGTTTTGTTGGGTTTGTGCCACTATGTTCCACTCCCTAGGCATGTTCCTTTGCTTGATGTTGCAAAATTTCATGTAAGACAAGGATTCCTATATTTCTTCCCCTAACGCATGATACTCCCTGAAATAGGTGTTAAAATCAAACTCATGTCCCTGTTGCTCCTATGCTCTTGTAGGATTCTCTTCAAGGAACCATGGTAATAAGAACCTAGGTGCCCTTATGCTCCCACTCTAAGCTAGAGTATGGTTATTTATACCCTCTACATGAGTCCTACCTCCTCTATGGTTCCCTTGGTGATTCTGGTAAGGGTTTTCCTCCACGCCCTCATCTTTTAGGCAACAATGCAATCACAGGTTGGAAATATCGCCATCTCTACTACCACTATAATATCCTCAATAGAGCTAGGCTAGGATATTAATGATTTATGTGCAAATTATGTTATTTTTGATTGAGTGATTCTATCAGATACTTTGTATTAACAATAGCTATGTTGCTTGAAAACTTTTAACAAACAATTTGCATTTATTCTAACAAGAGATATTTCGTCAAACATATCACATGCATCCAATGTATTCATGAAATAGAAGAGATAATATGGCCATTTTCATTATGTATGGAAACACCAACATAATACAATCTCTAATGGCTTCTATAGCAGCTGCAATACTTCACTAAAACACACAACAACAATCCAAAACCTGTAAATGATGTCATTATCTCTTCAATAGTTGTTATTGGTTGCTCCCAAACTCTTCCAAACTTCTCGTTTCCCTCTCTATCCTACTTGGATAAACATATAGGTCCCTCGTCCTTCCTCCCAGACCTCATGGCACAACAAATGGCCTCATGGCCCTCCCCAAGACCTTTGTGGCTCAATATATAAGGGCTCACGACCCTCTCAAACCCTCGTGGCCTCCACCAATGGGCTTGGGGACCTCTCCTAACCCCGTGGCTCTACTAATGGGGTGGATTGGCCCCTAAAAATACCCTTGCGACCTTCTCCTTGCCTCTAGATATTGTAAAAGGGGAGAGATTGACCCTCCTAGCAGCCATGAACCCTCCAAAGAGCCCATATGACCTCTATAAATACCCACAAACTTATTGAAAGGACAAATCGACCCTCCAAGGAGACTCCACAAACCTACCAAACAAATTGTTGCACCAAATAGAATGAAGACAAAGCACAAGATGAAACTCCATTGGAAATCCTATATGGATCCCCCTCTTGTCTAGTTAGTGTGGATGTTGCACCACCAAAATCAAACCGAAAATGGAAGGGTTTTTCCAAAACCCCAACTAAAACCTTGGCTCCAGGAGCACTCCAAATAAGAGAACAAATCATAATGCCAAAGTGAAGCGCTACCCCTCCTTTTATTCTTCTTTCAAGCCTTCTAGATCTTTTCCCTTTTTGACCAAATCAATCATGACCCTTATCCCCCTTTTAATTTTTTACTTAAACATTAAAAGCCACATTTAATGCTTAAGTAATTAATAATTTACATTTTTACTTAAACACTTTAGAACATAACATATCCTATCTAAGTGACATTGAATAAACACTGCCTTGAATCCATTTTATTTTCTGAATATACCCTATGGGAGTAGAGTAGGATACTAAGACATCCTTTGTCTCGATCAAGTGTAAAGGGACATCACACTTGTCTTTGGTAAGGTAATACTTTTGATTTGATTCTTGTATATGTAGGTATGAATAGGAGAGTTAATGCAAAAATATAATAGCATATATCTTAACCATTGTGTAGGGAGGTGAGGAGCCGACAAGGGTGTGAGTGAGTGGTTGAGGTTGTGAGTAGGTGGTTAGGTGGTCAACGGGTAGTGAGGGATAAGGTCAAGTTCTATTTTTCCAAATCCCACCCTTCCCAAAGACCTACCAAGAACATTCATGGTTACCATACCAATGTGTAGGTAGCAAGGGATAAGGTCAGGTCCTATTATGCTAAAGGCTACACTTCTCAAAGACCTACCAAGAACATGCATGCTTACCATACCAATGCATGTCAGTGTTAGAGTATCCTTGGACTTCACTATTGCAACCTTGAATGGATCAACATTGTCAGAGCCTAACTCCATAACCTCTCAAATTTTATTTTTTATTTTTTTTAAGTTCAATTGTTAATTCTGACAATTCAAAAAAAATTAATCGAACACACCATGGAAATATAGTCACATCAACCAGAGATCAACCAATCAGAAATTCTATTACTAGAATTTAATAAATTGAGAAAGAAATATACTTTTAAAATTAAATCGAATTAAAATAAATTACAAAGAAATTTTGGATATCTTTGCAAATTTGAGGTGATTAATACGAGGTCAACGTAGTTTGACTACGTGACCAAAATATATAGTCCCTGGCCGAAGGCAGGGACTAAAATAGGAATTTTTATAAGACAAACTTTATCAATAATTCAAACTCCATTGACATCATTTAACCTTTCATTTCGGTTATGAGGAAACTGAATTAGTTTACTTTTTGTTTTCCTTTGCAAACATATAAATAGAAATTTTAAGATAAATTTTTCCAAATAATTTGAATATATAATTATTAAAATTAGTTAATGTGTTTTACATTAACTATTAATTTTGTAAAAAGTATTCATTGGAGATAAATTTTAATTTGTAAAATTAAAGAAAATGATATAATTTGGTCGAAGGATTGGAATTTATGTTCTAAGAAATTTTATAAATTTCTTACAATATTCAAACTCTTTTTTTTTTCCTGTAAAAAAAAATCGCACTTTCTATTAAGAATAAAAAAGGTATATTCAAAAGGCACTACAACACATACAAAGATTGTATCTATGACTCTCTTCATAGAGTTGATGCAAAACAAGAAAAGGTTATGAGACAAAAATTCATGAATACCTCAAGAAGACATTCATTTGATAGGTACATCTCAAAAAAAATTCCTTCTACTCTATAGATCATGGAACCTGCTTAAAATGAATATCAATGAACTGTCTCGAGATGATTTTCAATCGTTGTTTGAGTTGTAATAAATCCAAGTGAGATAATTGCACAATATCCATCATCCAATCAATACAATTTTTTTAATCCCCATAGACATAGATTGTTGTCACGTCCTTCTTAATATCAAGTCTTCATAGAGTAAAGAGGGTAGAAAATTTAGCCATGTTGTTGGATCCCATACCCAATTTAGCTTTCATGTGAAAATAATGAGCTTTTGTGATATGTAAAATAAAACCCAAACCACAAATACTATTTAGACCTTTACATGCCCCATCAAAGAAACCCCAGGGATTTTGTTTGTTTATAGACTCATTCAATATCAGTCTTGTGGGCCTTGGGGATGGAGTTTCCTTGTAGTGCTGGAGAAATGTTGGCATCTATTGAGAAAATTTGATAGTAGGATAGACCTTGTTCTCAAACAGGAATGCATTATGAGCCAACCATAACCCCTAGGAAATAAAAATTGGGAGAACTTTCCATGATTTAACCAATGCATCTATAAAAAATTATTGGAAACAACAATTGGGAGAAGTTTCCATGATTTAACCAATGCATCTGTAAAAAATTCTTTAAAAAAATCTTGTAGGTCGTAATTTGACCACAGATTGTGTACCACCAGTTGATTACCAACATCTATCCACATCTGGCAAGAAAAAGAGAATTCCATAAAAAGATGAATATTAGCCTCCTTAAATTGCTTACATAAATAGAAAAACCTTGGCCCTTGTTGTCCATGCTTCTATAGATGATCCTAGGTAAGAAATTTTCCTTTAAGAACCAACCAAAATAAGGTCAAACCTTTTGGTGGCCCTCTTATCTTCCATAATTTTTTGAACCACTAGAGAATATTACCTTTTCCCAATTCCACCATTTCTTGATATCCTAATTTTGTAGAGTACTGGCCACCTAACAGTTGAGTGTACCAAGATAGTTCATCATCGTTGTCAATGAGATGTATATGTTCCTTTTGAAGATCTAAAGTATAGAAAGACCGTGATTGATTCTGAATTACATCTAAACCTAGGTCCTTCACTAAAGACCATCCTTGTGACCAAATAGATGTCACCTATGCATTTGTAACTCTATTCAAGGTATAGAGCCCCTTCACATTAACATATTTATCAAATATTCTGGAAGAAAAATCCCTTCCCTGCACCCAAAAATTACTTCATCACCAATTCGCACTTGTGTTCATTTCCCTACCTTCCAAGCAAGGAATTTTCATATCATAATGAATGCAATGGAAGGATCCCTCCATTGTCTTGAAGAATTTGGGGAAGCTTTATTCCTTTTCTAAATCTAATGCACCACAAAAGAAGGAGCAATATATTTGGCAATGAGTATGTTCCTCCAAAGACTGTCTTGCGTCAAGAATACCCACAATGACTTTACGGCCAAAGCACATCCAAACAACACCCCCTCCTTTCGTCCACATCCACCCATAAATTTTAGATTTGATAGGCTTCTCCAATTTCCCAGATGAGAACCTTTGTATTCTTTATTGCATTTCCAAGTATAATTAAAGGAATCTTAATGATTCGATGGGGTCAACCTGTTGGAATAAGGGTCAAAAGGTGCATGTATACTGGCATCGCCTCTAAAACGGTCTTGATGAGAGCTAATATTCCTCCTCTAGAAATCCATCGATTACACTAGTGGTTGAATTTCTACTCAAACTTTGAAATAAGCCAATACCAATCCGTTATTCCATGCTTGTTTTGCTTGAGATTAAAGCCAAGATAATTTATCCCTTTTGTTATATCTTTGATTGTGAAATGGTTGACTCCTTCTTCTCCAAATAAACAAGTATTAACAAGTGTATTATTGAATCCAACTTATACCATGTGATCATGAAAAAGATGTTTAGGGTCAAAACCCTTAATCTCTTTTGAAAATTTCATGTTATATTGATCAAATTGTGTATCATATTCATCAATTTTAGTAGTTCCTCTTAGAAATATTTCCTTGACCTTATAGGGTGGTGGGATAAATTGCTTCTTCTTTTTCTCATAGAATAAATGCAAACAGGACTTGTATTGTCTTGCCACTTCAACAACAAATAATCTATATAGAACATAGTAAGGAAGATAAATGGGTTTTTCATGAGAGCAATAAATACTTATAATATTCTATTTTCCCATTTCTTCTACAATCCCCTTCTTATTCAGAAAAGTTAATGCTTCATGTGGTAGTCTGGATGTATTTTCTCCAAAGACCAACTTCTTAAAGACAAACATGAATTCAGTATATACTTCATAAAAGTAATGAGCATCCTTTTGCCTCCAAAGAGCTTGATACCACATTGTGACAGGGTCAACTTTACAATTTACCCTTTTCCCTATATTCAATCCCTTGAAGATATGATAGTAAGTAATAGGAAATATCAAGTAAGAGGCCATACAGAACTTTTTAGTGTCTTTAAAATCTGATAGTTGTGAATAAATTTCAGTAAAGATAATTTTTCCTCGATCAAAAATCACTTGTTCATGGAATGTAAAATACAAGATATAAAGAGCCAGTCGTGGAATAGTTTCCATAGACTCTTGTCATGTAATTATCGTAAAAATCCATGTTATTTCTCAATAGGGATTTTTCAATGAACCAACTTGAATTCTGGATATATCCTCTGGCATTGTTGAAGGATATTCTAAGTATTCTTGCAAAATCTCTAATCCGTTGTTCTACTCCTTAAGGAAACTTATATATTCCTCTCCTTTGAATGTAATAGTTAGCTCTCGTAATTTTAACATTTTATTGAAAGTTGAAGGCAATAAAGAGATATGGGATCCGTTGTGTAGTAGAATTTCCCTTTGATTTTTAATAAACTTGTCGACACACTAGGAGACTATGTCTTTGCAATAGAAAAATTTGGCATCGCATCCAGATAAAGCAATACCTAATGTCCAAGTATTATTTTCATTTCTTTTTGGTAAAGGGAATGTTTTGAAATACCAGTAATACCTTGGCCATTGAAAATTGTAGTATTCTCGTGCGAACAGGTTCAGTGTGTCTCCACAAAATTATTGCTTTTTCATGGCATTCTAGTGTGGTTGGCGAACTCTACATGTAATTTCTTAGAGTATCGAAATATAATCTTCTTTAGTAATATGACTTCATTCCTTTTCGATGGAGAAATTAATACAATTAAATGATATTAACTTGAGAAGCATGCAATCAATAATGACCTTTTTCATAATTCAATTAGCAGTTACTTTTCATAGGAATAGCATTAAATAGATCTCGAAAAATGTGACAAAGATAATGGATATATAATAGTGGGGTGGTAGGCATGGAGGAAATGTGAGGATGAGTCTGTGAGTCTAGGATCCCGCAAACCTGCGGTGTAAAGGATATGAAGAACATTGTATTTAAGGGTCATTATGAGGGTCACAGAAGTTTTGGTGTATTTTTATAAGACTACAGTGAGCTTCCTATTATTATTCTTTTTAAGTTCTATATTTTCATAAGTTTGTGAAATAAATCTCTCGAAATAGAATAATTACATATACAATAGCAGCTCGGAGTTGGTTGATAGGTCTCCATTTGGTTAAGGACCTTCGGCATCAATACGTGGTTATATTTTTTCCTCATTAATAGTAGCCATCATCGAGATACATATCCATCATCGAGATACGTAGCCATCATCCCACAAAAACATCAATAATCATCCCACCATAAAGTGCTAATTATCCCAACATATTTTCCACATGCCCTCCCACCATCCCACCTACTCTCCACAACCATACACTCACACAAACACTCACACAAACGACTTAAATACCTGCCTTGAAACACACAAAGTTGATGGATCAATAGTTAACAACAACCATTGTTTGTTGGAGCAGACCCCTTTATGGGATGTGGTCATTATTTATTAAGTAATTACGCTGGAGGGCTTGTTCTTGCTTCCTTATTTCCTTGGCCTTGGCCTTTTTTATCAAACTAAGGTAGGCATGCATTAGTGGGTGAGTTAGTGTGGGCACTAAGACAGGTAGATCTAGGAATGGACGCCCCACAACTAGAGTATTTAGGGAGAAAAAGACAGTAGATCTTACAAAGTCTAGCTTTCAATACGTCCGCACACCCACACTATTTACTTACTTACCTTATCTTTCCTTACTTACTCGCTGGATTTCAACATGTTATGCCTTATCTTACTTATCTCTGGTTCTTTACGTTGTGTACTTATTGAAACCCCCAAAAGGAACGAAGAAATGAGTTGCTCTATCCCCTTCGGAAGGAACCTAACCACACCTATCCATGGTAAACTCGTCCTATAACTTACTGAAAAAGCACTTTCTCTCTAGTTACTGGTCTTAGTGGACTTAAAAAGAAGAACAAGTGAACCTGTGATTCCAAAAATCGTGAACTCGCCATAAAGGATATCAATAAAATGGTTAATTCTTGGTACAATTTGTATGCAGTGGAGAAGAGAGGTACGTTTTGTAGAACACGGAGTTCATTGGGAAAGAAAATACACCCAGCGTGAATGAACCTGCGATGACACAAAAATTTTCCAAGTAAAAAGATATAAAAAGAGAATAAGTATTAAGCTACATGTGTCCATTGGATGTAGCTTGGGTGGTTGGGAGGAATGATTGTTACCCTCCCCACCATGGATGATTTTAAGGATGAAAATTTATTTTAAAATGTAGAAACCTTGGCGAATCTTACCAATCCTTCATATGGCAACTATAAATGTTTGGCGATATTTTTGTAAAAATATTCAAATTTCTAAGGATTTTATATAGTTTTTATAAAATTTTGGCAATTTTTAAGGTAAAATAATTTTTTCCTATAGAATTTGGGCAAATCGTTTTTAAAGTAATGAATCTTGTTTTTGGAAAAACCATGGAAAATTAGCCCATGAGAGAAATTTAGCCCCTAAAATCATCCCTGCTCCCCACCCAAGTTCAATTCCTTGTGAGTGACATGTTGTGCCCTTAAATGGGTCTATAAGATGCTCTTGTTGTTGAGCCCCCAATATTCTGAAAATACTCGACCTCCCTATGTTCTCTCGTGGATTTCAGGTGGGGGTTCCATGGATGTAGCGAGCACTGATATCCAATGTTATGAACCACATGAAAAAAAAAAGTATTAAGCTACATGTAGATCAAAAAATGACTCCAACTGTGGGACAGGTAATCCTTGTGGGTAGCTGAGAATCCAGAATATGAAAACCAACTTCCTCCTCCATTAGGTTATGGAGTCGTCTTCAAAATAAATTCTTGCAATTTTTCTTCTTTCATGGAGTTATCTTCAAATATTATTTCCATCTAACAACCGCATTATTGTGAAAAATTTGAACCGAAGAAGCAAACTATATACAAACAAGATCTACTTACCCTACCTTACTTGATGGAAAGGGACACTTTCAAGTGTAGGTATATTTCCAATGGAGCTATTCAAGCATCCATCCAATTTTTGGAATGAACTCCAAAACTGTGAAACATATTGGGACTTGTACCAATGAGTCAGGGCACTCTCAATGTGTACTAGAGAAAAAATGAACTAGGTGTGCTAAGAATCTGATTGCATTGTTTGACCAATAATGCTCTTGAACAATGATTCAATGAAATCTACTCTTGGTTGCTCAATATCTTTAATTACATGAGGAACTTCCAATGTGAGAATACTTTCATGATTTTCCTCGTTATTGATCGCATCCAAAATTCTTGATTCACTGATAATGTTTTGAAATAATTCTTCCTTCATGGAATGGAAATCTTGCTCGTCGTTGTTTTTCTCAAGATTATTCTCTTTCACCAATTCCTCTTGTTGTGAATGCTCTTGAGGTTTTTCATCACATGTTACAAAATTTTCCACATGAATATGTTGGGTGAGATATTCTTGTTCATTTTGAAAAAGCTCATCAATTTCATTTTCAAACGTGTTGCTTGAAATATATTCATATGGAGTGTGTGAAGGTATGAAATCTTCCTTATCTTGTGTCCATATGGGAGAGGTGGGTGGGAAAAAAAATTTGCAAATAATTTTTCTAACACGTCCCAACTAGTAATGGTCCCTAGCAAGAGTGAATGGTATCATTCAAGAGCATCCCCTCGTAGAGTTTGTAAAAACAATCTACATGTAATGTTATTTTCAGTGATATTGAAAATTCCACATGCACATTGGAATCTAAACAAATGTTGCTCTGCATCTTCTAAAGTATTTCCAAAGAATGTAGAAAAGTTTTCCATAGGAATATTGGGCATCTGAAAATGTATGTCTCATAGATTTAATGGAGTTATATGAAATCATCTCCTTCTTTAAATAATTCTTTCTTTTTCTGCATCTTTCGAAGCCATTGATGGGCTTGGTGAAGGGGCATGATGATATCACTACAAGGAAAAGACCTTGTAGCGGAGGTTTTTAGTGTTACAAAATTGGAAAAAATTGACAAAATAACCTCTACGAAAACATTTGTTTTTGGTAGCGGATGTTTTTGCGGAGATTATAACAGAACTTCGTTATAAATCAAAAAAATTGGGTGGGCGGAGGTTTTAGCATATGTTTTTCTAGGTGGTGCGCTTCATGGTGTATACACACCGGTGCATTCTCAAACATAAAGCATCGGTGCTTACATTTCACCAAAAGCACCAAGGCAGTCCTAAAATATTGGGGCACCAATGTGTTTATAAATAATAACACACCGGTTCTTTAATAACAACAATGCATCAGTTGAATCTATGATACCATGCGTCGATGCATTCTCAAACTTAAAGCACTGGTGCTTAAATTTCATAGAAAGCATCGGGTCCAAAAAATATGGGGGTATCGGTTCTCTTATAAATCATAATGCATTGGTGCTTTAGTAACAAAAATGCATCGGTTGAATCTATGATACTATGCACCAGTGTGTTACAAGACAAACTTGATCGGTGCATGAAATTTAGAATGCACCGATGCGGAAGTATGATACAGAAGCATCGGTGTTCTTTTTAAATTAAACGTACTGGAAGGTCATTTTTTATTATTATAATTGTTGTTGTTAAAATAGTATTACGATCATGTTAAGAAGTGTTGCGTTGAAACCCCAACTCTAAAACTAGGGTTTCATCCTCCGGTTGCCCCCTGTCATGGCTTCTGGCTCGTGGGAGATGGATCCTCTACAACCACCCCCTCCTTCGAACCTTGTTGCATTCTAGGCACTTTTGTCATCGTACACGAAATCAACAAAAGGAAACCCCAAGTCACGTTTTGTTAAGAAGATTGATGAGATCCTGAAGGTCTCTGTTCATTCCCCCTCCTCTTGGTAATTCGCCCTAAGAGTCATTGAAAATGGTTTGATCTGAAAATTCATGGGACTCTGGCCCTCCCCAAGAGTAATGGCACAATGGTTGGAGAAAAACTAGAAGAAAACGATAAAAGGACAGTTGTCAACAACCTTTTGTGGTAAGGGATTCTATGTCTTCCTCTTTGAAAATAAAGCTAATAGAGACATGATTTTTAGAAATGGCCCATACTTCATGGGCACCAGAGGAATATACCCAAATCAATGGACTCCAGACATCAGCCCAGAAAATGATATCCCCTCTATTGTCCCAGTTTGGGTCAGGCTACCCTTTCTTGCTCTCCATTGTTGGAATGATGAAACCATAAAAAACATTGGAAACACACTAGGAAGGTTCATCGATCAGGCTGAACCATGAGACAGACTACAATATTGTGCTCATCTCTATGTAGAAGTATATCTGGAAAAAGGAATCCCAAAGGCAATCCAACTAACCCTAGATGGGTGGTCATATATTCAAACGGTAGACTACGAACAACTCTCATTTAAATGCAAAGCCTGCCATGAGTATGGACATTTCGCAAAAAACCATCCCAAGGAAACACTGGAGAACCCCGAGAACAAAGCACCGAAGAAATGGCAGCCAGCCAAAAGAAAGAAAGTGACAAATAAATCAGGAGCTCAACAGCAAGAAAGGAAAACCAACATCAGGCCCTCCTCACCAATCAAGGGGAAATCACCAATGCAAAAATATAATGAATCAAAAAGAAACAAAAATAGGTATGACCCTCTTGATAACCCAGAAGTAGAAACGGTCAACTCAAAAGAAAACACAGAATAAATTCAGAATCAGCAAAACCCAGATCTAGACACTCCTTCGCCTCAAATCGAGCATGATTCCCCTCAGCTCTTCGATCCCTCCCATGGGCTGGAGGATTAAATTCAAGAGGAATCGAAGGAGGAATTGTATATGGAACTCCTAAAGAGTACCAGATCCTCAAAATTAGGAAGGAAAACCAACAGAAGCAGAAGGGAAAAAGCTACAAATCAGGACAAAGAACTAGGAACCCAACCAACGCTGAAAGAAGTCCTCAAAAAAGAAGGGAAGAGTGGAAAATCTCCAACAACAAAAGGATAGTCTCAACCCACGAAAGGGGGGGCAAAAAAACATGCTAGTAAGTAATGAAGGTAGTCTCCTAGAATTATAGAGGATCGGAACAAAGGGGAAAAAAAGAAGCAATGGGAAATTTAAACAAAACAGAGAGACCCCGTATCCTCCTAATTCAGGAGACCAAAATGAAAGGTTCTAAAGCCTTGCGAGAAATGAAACAAATCTAGAAAACAAGCAGTGGAATAGATCTAAATGCTAGAGGAGCATCCGAAGGGATCTGCACAGTCTGGAATACTAAATTCTTCAGAGAAGAGAAAAAGTTAGAATCTTCACATTGGTCGTTGGCACATCTCAAGCATCTACAATCAGGTATCACTTATATTATCTGTAATGTTTATATGCCTAATAATTATTGGGAAAAAATATAATGTTGGGAATCCTTAATGAAAATCAAAGAGATTGGAACACACAATAACTACATTATAGCAAGAGACTTCAACACAACTATGCACCAAGGAGAAAAAAAAAGGAGGCTCTATAGTAAGAGACCCTTTTAGGGAACATCTAGAAGATATGATCTCGGAGCTGAATATGTTTGATGTTCAGCCTTCTAAAGGGAAATACACTTGGAGAAATAAAATACTAGGGGTGGGACACATTGCAGCCAGATTAGACTGCTTTCTCATCCATAGGTCTCTCCTCCTTCTCTCGCTCAACATTTTTTCCCAAATTGTTCCTTGGGGAATCTCAGATCACCGCCCAATAGCTCTCTCCTTTGACAAAGAAGAAAACTTGGGACCCATTCCCTTCAAATTCAATCCCATTTGGATGGACTCTATGTACTTCCTCCCCCTAATGTCCTCGGTTTGGTCAAACTGGGTGGATGGAACCCCGGTATATATCTGGGAACAAAAACTCAAAAAGGCCAAGCAAGCAATCAAGGAGTGGGTCAAAGCCTCTCCCCACAATACAAGAGAAGAAATTGAAAGGTGCAAAAAGCAGCTAGAAGATACTCAAGAAGAAATGGATTCAAATATCTTTCACAACAGACATTTAGTTCAAGAGAAAGAGCATTTTCAAAATTATATGAGAGTGCTCCACAATGAAGAAAAGGAGTGGAGACTCAAATCTAGAGCCCTGTGGCTTCAAGCAAGGAAAAAAATTACCTCTTTCTTTCATAAGCAATCCAAAGCTAGACAACACAAAAACATAGTAGGGCAAATAAAAACAGCCTCGGGAACGAGAATCAACTCCTTTGAGGAAATTAAAAAAGCAGTTTCCTGCCACTTTGGAAAAATTTACACTCGGGAAGGTGAAGACAAGAAAGAGCATAGTTTACAATTCATATAACACATCCCACAAATAATAAAGGAAGAAGATAATAAAGAGTTAAACAAGGTGGTCACAGGGGAGGAAGTCAAAGCAGTCCTTTATCAGTTCGATCCTGACAAAACCCCCATGTCAGACATTTCAGATTACACTTTTACAGGAAGTGTTGGGAAATAATCAAAAAATACCTACTATGTATCATAAAATATGTCCAAACAACCTGCAAGATAGGAGGCACAAACAACACCTCCTTTTTAGCTCTGATACCTAAGGACAAAAATGTCAGCTCCTTTGATCGCTTATGCCCAATATCTCTTTGTAATGTCTCTTACAAAATCTTATCAAAAATCATACGAAACAGGTTAAAACATATGGTTCCACGTCTCATACTTCCCAATCAGGGGTCTTCGTGACGAAAAGATAAATTTGGGACAATATAATCCTAGTACAGGAAGCAATCCACACCAGTGTCACTAACAAGGAAAAAGGGATGATAATCATAATAGATATGGAAAATGCCTTTGATCGGGTAAAGCATCAGTTTCTCTATGAAGTATTAAAGAGATTTGGTTTCAATCACTCCTTCATCTCTTGGATTGGGGCATGCATCTCGACCTCCTGGATAGCCCCCCTGATATATGGGCGCCCAACACCTTTCTTCCAAGACACAAGAGGACTACGCAAAAGGATGTTCGCTTTATCTTATGTTGTATGTTATTATGGCAGAAACGCTAAACAGAATACTAGAGAATGAAAGAGCTATTGGAAATGTAATATCCCCAAGGACAAGCCCATGTTATATTTATGAATTGTAAACATGTTTTGTAGGCTGGTGAGCCAAATTTGATAATTTGGTGGGCTTATGTGTTTATTGGGTTGGAGAGCCTAAGTGTTAAAGGCCAGGAGCCTGATTTTGTATATGTAATTATGCAGATCAATAATAGAATATAAACATCGTTGTGTGCAAACCGACCACGAAGAAAGAGTGATGGGGGACTAAGCTTCCACAAGGTGGGTAAGGGAAAGGGGGTTGAAAGGTTGGAAAGAGGGTCTAAGCTTAGGGGCTTAAGTCCTTGAGAATAATAATTTATTATTATTATTCCAAAGCTGTGTAAAAGACATGTTTTTATCCTAAGTCCTGGGAGAGGCAACGTGTGCAAAAGGAAACGCATGAAGCTCTAGGAAGACAAGTGTCGACCTGGGTGCATGCAGTTAAAGTTGTAGAAGTCATCCATGTTGGGGGTTCATCCTCCATTCGACCATCCTCAGCCTGAGTTCGCGGGGATATCCATCTAAACCGTTTTTCATCTGCATCTTCCCTCTGCATAACCTCACACATCTGAGAAACCAGTGGGAAGAGGGAAGTCGATCTGTGTGTTCTGTGAACCCAGGTTTATCCACACTACAAATCTAAGTTCGTGCTTAACCGTTGGTTTGTTGTCCCATGTGTTACCTGAGTTGTGTTGTGTCTTAGTGGACTATTGTCATTTTTGGATGTCCATACCCAATTTCCTGTTGTTTTTGTCACCCATGAGTTAATCGAATGTTGTACTTATTGTTGTTATCCTTACCTTGCAGGAATTGAGTCAAAAGTGGTTGAAGAGGCGGGTTGTTAGGCCTGTGAGCAGCTCTCTCCTAAAGAGATTTTGCTAGGAAGTGGTTTCTCCCAAACAGAGTTCAGCACCAGCTACGGAGCTCTGAGAATTCTTGATCTGGCTTGTTGTCGAGACCTTGAGAGGGAGGTGAAGCAGTCGATAGACTGTGTGACTGTGAAGGTGTATACTCCCGAGTGGAACAAGCATGTGGGGAATGAGATTCTGTGAGTAGTGGGCGTAAGAAGGCTACTAGAGAGAATCCTTTCGGTTGCACTGTACATTTTTCCTGTAACCTCAGCCTAATCTAGGATTCCCTTGCCCTAGGTAGAGCTTAGTCCCAGCTTGGGGGTGACCCACTGTTGAGCGTGATGAGCATCGCGGTCTAAGGCTGGGAGGTTCGTGTAAGGTCTGCACATAGTTGGTGGTGTTACGTCAGTTTAAAAGATAAGTATCAATATGTGCTTAATTTATACATTATGCATGTTTGTGCTACTGATGCTTGAATGTTATCATGTGTTTCGTTGCATGTGGATTCACTATTAATCTTGTTTTGAATCTGAATGGTAACAGTAACTCTATGTTATGCGTTTAATTTACGATTAAAATGCATGTTATGTATGTGTGTGTGTGTGTGTGTGTGTGTGTGTGTGTGTGTGTGTGTGTGTGTGTGTGAATGTTCCACAATGGTAGCATTGCCCGACCTGTGGGTGGTTGGGGATCTTATAAATTGGTATCAGAGCAGTTTAGGTTGTGTTGGTAGCGTTTCCTGGCCTAGTGATGGTTGTGGATGTTACAAATTGGTATCAGAGCCAAGGTTTCAACGTTGAGCCTGGATGGGCCGGATAAGTGGTCTTTGGACCCAAGGTTTCGAGTGGAAATCATGTCTGGAGGGACTAATTTCGAACCTCATAACCTTCCTGAGTGCGAAGAAGTTATCTTGGCCATGTTACGAAGCTCAGGAGGAGTATCGATATCGTAAAACCATGAAATAAGTGGTATTGGGCCGCAGAGTAATGTGGGTTGTAGGATCTTTTCAGAAGGAAGGGAAACCCTTTTACGACCGTCAGATATGGAGAAGGTGCAAGAGGGTTATCCTAGAAGCCTTCAGAGTTCAGCAATTGGGAGAAGCGGGGTGCACTAAGGAACAAACTTCTGAAGTCCGAAGCTCTGAGGTCCCGAAAGAGATCTACACCGTAGATCTGAGGGGAGAGCTTGAACGTTAGATCTTGAGAAGTCGTGCACGAGTTAGTCGCGAGAACCATTCAAAATTCACAAAATCGAAATATTGGAAGTGAAGAGAGGTGAGAAATTCCGAAGCAATAAATCGTGAAGTGGATCTCGACCATTGGTTGCGGGAGAGATAAGGATCATCGATTATCTAGAGAGAGTTCGGAACTGCGGCAATCAGGAAAAGGGGAAAGTGCTAATGCACAAACTTCTGAAACTCGGAGTTTTGAAGTAAAAGGGTAGACGTGGTGGGGCCGGATGACATCACCTGGGGTGACATGGACCTTCCTAGGCATACTACGTGCCATCGCCTTAGTTGGTGACAGTTTTACTATGTGGGCTTGGAGGATAGAGAAGCCGGAAGTTCTGAAGTCGCGAGATTGGAAGCAAGCAAGCGCGAAAGCTTGCAGAACCGAAGTTCTAAAGCTCTGAAGTCTCGAAGCTCTGAAGCTCTGAAGTCCTGAAGCTTCGATGATAGAAGTTTCACAGCGAGTGTCAGTCATTGGATGCTGGGAAGACGTGGACCGTTGATCCACCCTACTTCGCAATTTCGTTAATTCAGAACTCTGAGACTCTGTTGTGATGTACTATGAAGACTTTGGAACTCGAAGTCCTGATTACACGCCTATCGATCTAGCTCTTGGTCACAGCCCGTGGTCACAGGGGTTGGGGCTAAGAGAAAAGGGATGAGGCCTGAAATTGTTATAGAGCTGAGCAGAGCTCAGAAAATTCATGAAATCTGAACGTTTCTTAAAACAGATTTAGTTTAAGAATTTTGTGGGATTTGTTAAGGAATGATGGTCTGACAAATTTTGGTTGACTGCACGTTGTGTTTGCAGAGTTCAAAGAGTGTCAAGACCGAAGCAAATTGACATTGAGTGCAGAGTAATGGAAGAGGCACGGACTACGTCCAGTTCAAAGAATGAAGTAAAAGGGATGGACGTCCACTTGGGAGTTGAAGGATCAAACTCCAATGGACACAGAGAATAGATAGATAAGGAAGGGCATATGATGAAAATCATTGAGCAATTTCAAAAAGATGCCCAGACTAACCAAGAAGATAACATAAATCTCTTGAAACCCTAGGATTGACAGGGAGAATTCAACTTAAAGTTGATGAAGAGTCTAGAAAGAATAAAAAAGAAGTTGGATAAGGAGACTGACTCAAGCAAATCAGGGAGTCACAAGACCCCTGAGAAGAAAATAAGAACAAGAAGCATTAGCAGGCATCATCGTCACTCCCCGAAACATTCCAATAAGGAGGCACACAATAGTTCAAGCTCATCTCCTACCAGAAAACATAAAAGATCTAGAGTGAATGAACTGAAGGGTGAAATGAAAAAGATTAAGCCTCCTATGTTTGATGGAGAACATAAGAAGGAGGAAGATGACGAGACATGGTTTCTTGGAATGAGGAAATATTTCCAACTGCAGAATTATTCCTCTCATGCAGAAGGAAGAATTGCAATGTATCAACTGAAAGGAAAGGCATCCATGTGGTGGGATCAACTTGTGCAAGTGCAACACATTAGAGAGAAAGATATCACCTGGAAAGAATTCAAGAAGTATTTCGAGAAGAAATACTTGACTAAAAGATACTATGACAAAAAGATGAAAGAGTTCTTTGAACTCAAGTTGGGCAGCATGTCCATTGATGATTACAAACGAAAGTTTTTGGAGTTGTTGAAATATGTTCCCTTCATCAAGGATGAAACTTTCAAGATTCAAAGGTATCTAAGTGGACTGCCACCTTCCATCGGTGACAAGATCTAGTATGATGACCCTAAGAATATGGAAGGGACTATAAGGAGAGAAAAATGCTTATGTGAACAGCAAAGAGAAAAGCCTACTTTTCGGAAGGCTTGGGATGACCAGAAGAAGTTTAAGAAAGAGCAGAGGCAGAAGGGAAACAAACCTCCCTTTTTCAGAAACAGTCTTCAAGGACAACCATC
This sequence comes from Picea engelmannii, assembly GCA_009831015.1. Lineage (NCBI taxonomy): Eukaryota > Viridiplantae > Streptophyta > Pinopsida > Pinales > Pinaceae > Picea > Picea engelmannii. Next base: position 142,191 of record ML808453.1, read on the forward strand.
ATTTAGAGAGTCGAGAATGGATGATGTAGGGGAACAAAGGCCAAGGCAGATGCCCATTCAGTGTTGGGGTTGTCAGGGAAACCACAAGTACGGAGACTGTCCCCACAAAAATGGCAAAGTGAGAGCTATCCATAATGTTCAACAAGCTGAAACAGTGGAGGACATGGGAAGTAGAATACCCAGGATCTATGCAGACCTAGACAACAAGCAAGCAGAATATCAGTCGCACATGATTGAAGTGGAAGGTATGATCAACAACCATGCCTTTACTATTTTAATTGAGTCAGGGGCTAGCCATAGTTATATAGATCCTAGAGTGGAGGAAAGTTTGCATTTACCGAGAAGCAAGCATGAGAAATATTTGTTAGTGCAGTTGGCTACAAGAACCAAGAGAAATGTTACGGATTTGGTTAATTTGTGTCTAGTGGACATGAATGGACTGAACACAAGGGTTTAATTGAACATTATGCCTTTAGGTTCCTATGACTGTCTAATTGGGATGGATTGGTTGGACCAACACCATGCCATCCTAGACTGTCGTAACAAGGCATTCACTTGCCTGGATGAGGAGGGGAATCAGAAAACAGTCCAAGGAATTCCTAGAGCTGTTGCTATCAGGGAAATCTCAGCAATACAGCTGAAGAAGTGCTACAGGAAAGGTTGTCAATTATTTGTAGCCCACATGGAGGAAGCACCTAGGAATAAAGTATCAAAGATCGAATATCATGCAGTACTGAAGTAGTTTGAGGATGTATTCCATTAGGTACCAGTACTACCCCCGAAGAGAGATATTGACTTCTCTGTAAACTTGATGCCTGGAGCAGCTCCAATGTCAAAAGCTCCTTTCTGAATGAGTACACCAGAGCTGAAAGAACTGCAGTTGCAATTTGAAGAGTTGTTGAAGAAGGGGTATATACACCGAAGTATGTCACCTTGGGGTGCCTCGGTCCTGTTCGTGAAAAAGAAGGATGGGACGTTGAGATTGTGCATCGATTTTAGATAATTGAATAAAGTGACTATTAAGAACAAGTATCCTCTGCCGAGGATCAATGATCTCTTTGACCAGTTGAAGGATGCTAAGATATTTTCGAAAATAGATCTTAGAGCAGGATATCACCAGGTAAGATTAAAGGATGAAGACATCAACAAGACCACCTTCAGAACAAGGACAATCATTATGAATTCACAGTGGTTCCATTTGGGTTGTCGAATGCACCCGTTGTTTTTATGTGTTTAATGAATGGTGTATTCAGGGACTATTTGGACAAGTTTGTCATAGTATTTTTGGATGACATCCTGGTGTATTCCAAGTCGGAGGAAGAGCATGAACATCATCTGAAAATGGTGTTGCAGGTGCTAAGAGAGCACCAGCTGTATGCCAAGTTGAGCAAGTGCTCATTTTATCAAAAGAAGATCTGTTACTTGGGGCATATCATTTCAAAGGTGGGATAGTCGTGGATCCTGAGAAGAGAAAAGCCATCAGAGAATGGTCAGCGTCAAAGAATGTGACAGAAGTCAGATCCTTTATGGGTCTAGATGGCTATTACAGAAGGTTCATTGCAAGTTTCTCAAGGATACCTCACCCTATCACATCCTTGTAAAGGAAGGAGAAGATTTTTCAGTGGAGAGAAGAATGTGAGAAAAGCTTTCAGCGATTGAAGCAGTTGTTAACCAGTGCTCCAATCCTGAGGATTGCAGATCCAAATGAGGATTTCGTAGTGTGTACATATGCATGCAAAGAAGGACTGGGAGGAGTCCTCAACGAGAATGGATTTGTGATATGTTATGAGTCCAGGAAGCTGAAAGAGCACGAAAAGAACTATGCCACTCATGATTTGTAGTTGGCAGCTATCTTTCACGCTGTGAAGAAATGGAGGCATTACCTCATGGGAAAGAGGTTCGAACTGAGAACAAACCACAATGGTCTAAAGTATTTGTTTGATCACCCTACCTTGAATGCTAGGCAGAGTAGGTGGTTGGAGTTTCTTTGTGAATATGACTTTGATATCAAGCATATCAGAGGAAAAGAGAACAAAGTGGTTGATGCACTCAGCAAGAGAGTGCACGAATTGCATGCTACAACCATTAGTATGTACCAAACTGATATTAAGGACAGAATTTTGGAAGCTGCAAATGCATATTTGCAGTACAGGGATTTGGTAGCAAAGCTACAGCAAGGCAAAATGCCACAGAAAGTGGAGAATTATAAATTGGAAACTGACGGAACACTTATGTACAAAACATAATTTATGTACCTAACGTCTAGGAATTGAAACTTATGATTTTGAAAGAAATGCACAATGTGCCTTATGTTGGGCACCCTGGCTATCAGAAAATTATGGCATCAGTTGAGAGCCATTACTTTTGGCCAGGTATGAAGAAGGAAATTGGAGAATACATCTCCAGATGTATGGAATGCCAAAAGGTTAAAGTTGAGCATAGACACCCAGCAGGGTTGCTACAACCTTTACCCATTCCTGAGTGGAAGTGGGAGGTAGTGACAATGGATTTCATCACAGGATTGCCTAGAACAGGGAAGCATTGTGATTGAATCATGGTGGTGGTGGTGGACAAGCTTACGAAATCTGCCCATTTTATTCCACTAAAGACTACTCATAAGGCAGCTAACATTGCTGATATTTTTATGAAGGGAAATAGCATGATTGCACGGTATTACCAAGACAATTGTGTCTGACAGGGACCCAAAATTCACCTCAAAGTTCTGGAAAGGGTTATTCAAAGGGTTCGGAATGAATCTGAACTTCAACACTGCTTATCATCCTGATTCTAATGGGCAGACAGAGAGGGTGAACCAAGTGATAGAAGACATCCTAAGGATGTATGTGATGGACAAACCATATAAAAGGGAAGACTACCTACACTTGGTAGAATTTGCCTACAACAATGGGTATCAAGCATCGTTGAAGATGAGCCCATTTGAAGCACTTTATGGCAGAAAGTGCAATACTCCAGTAAGCTGGGATAACCTAGTTGATAGAGCAATGGTTGGGCCAGAGTTGCTCAAGGAAATGGAAGAACAAATGTTAAAGATTAAGCAGAATTTGAAAGTTGCCCAAGACAGGAAGAAAAGTTATGTTGATAAAAATAGAACCCACAGAGAGTTTAAAGTGGGAGAGCATGTTTTCCTGAAAGTGAAAGCTAACAGAAGTTCCCTGAAGCTGAGAAACTATTCAAAGTTGGCAGCCAGATTTTGTGGGACATTTGAAATCCTAGAAAGGATTGGGCCAATTGCATATATGCTTGCATTACCTGCATCCATGACTGTACATAATGTGTTTCATGTTTCATTACTTAAGAAATATATACCTGATGCTAATCATGTTATTGATTGGAATGTGATTCAAGTGGAGCAAGAAGGCGTCTTGCAAGTGCATCATGTGTGCATATTTGACCAGAAGAGAAAACAGCTCTGGAATCGAGCCATAGAACTTGTAAAGGTCTAGTGGACTTGGTACGGTCTTGAGGAAGCGACATGGGAGCATGAGGATGCTATGTGGGCAGAATACCTGCATCTTTTTTAATATTTTGGAAATCTTGTTGATATTGTGTAAAGAGTTTCACTAAGGATAGTGCAAAAATAAGGGGAGGGGATTGTAATATCCCCAAGAACAACCCCCTATTGTATTTATGAGTTGTAAACATGTTTTGTAGGCTGGTGAGATGAGTGTTGATAAGCTGGTGGGCTTATGTGTTTATTGGGCTAGAGAACCTAAGTGTTAAAGGCCAGAAGCCTGATTTTGTATATGTAATTATGCAGATGATTAATAAAATATAAACATCATTGCGTGCAGACCGACCATGAAGAAAGAGTGATGGGGGACTAAGATTCCACAAGGTGGGTAAGAGAAAGGGGGCTGAAAGGTTGGAAAGAGGGGCTAAGCTTAGGGGCTTAAGCCCTTGAGAATAATAATGTATTCTTATTATTCCAAAGCTGTGTAAAAGACATGTTTGTGTCCTAAGTCTTGGGAGAGGCAGTGTGTGCAAAAGGAAATGCATTCAGCTCTAGGAAGACAAGTGTCGACCTGGGTGCATGCAGTTAAAGCTGGAGAAGTCAGCCATGTTGGGGGTTCGTCCTCCATTCTGCCATCCTCAGCCTGAGTTCGCGGGGATGTCCATCTGAATCGTTTTGTGTCTGCGTCTTCCCTCTACATAACCTCGCACATCTGAGAAACCAGTGGGAAGAGGGAAGCCAACATGTGTGTCATGTGAACCTAGGTTTATCCACACTACAAATCTGAGTTCGTGTTTAATCGTTGGGTTGGTGTACTATGTGTTACCTGAGTCGTGTTATGTCTTAGTGGATTGTTGTCATTTTTTGACGTCCATACTCAATTTCCTGTTGATGTTGTCACTCGTGAGTTAACCGAATGTTGTTGTTGTTGTTGTTGTTGTTATCCTTACCTTGTGGGAATTGAGTCAAAAGTGGTTGAAGAGGCAATTTTTCAGGCCTATGAGAAACTCTCTGCTGGAGAGAGAGTTTGTTGGGAAGTGGTTTCTCCCAGAGAGAATCCAGCACCAGCTACGGAGCTCTGAGAATTCCTGATCCGGCCTGTTGCCGAGACCATGAGAGGGAGGTGAAGTAGTCGATGGACTGTGTTACAGTGAAGGTGTATACTCCCGGGTGGAATAGACATGTGGGGAATGAGAGTCTGTGAGTAGTGGGCGTAAGAAGGATCCTGGAGAGAATCCTTCCAATTGCACTGTGTAATTTTCCTGTAACCTCAACCTAGTCTAGGATTCCCTTGCCCTAGGTGGAGCTTAGTCCCAGCTTGGGGGTGGCCCATTGCTGAGCATGATGAGCAGTGCAGTCTAAGGCTGGGAGGTTTGTGGAAGGTCTTCATGTAGTTGGTGGTGTTACGCCAGTTTAAAAGATAAGTAGCAGTATGTGCTTAATTTATACGTTATGCATGTTTGTGCTACTAAGGCTTGAATGTTATCATGTGTTCCG